>JBAMHV010000022.1:11004797-11026453 GCA_037177535.1 Pseudomugil gertrudae
TATATATATTCACTGCCAACATGCTGACTGACTTTCAGTGTGCTGACACTGTGCAAAAGTCTAAAGACAACCTCATTTCCTGTTAGTTTACAATGATTCACATTTTCTTGCAATCTTTCAAACTCATATTGAAAAGTTCTTTGCTAAGTCATCTGAATGTTTTTCAGTTATTCTTTGGGAACTTACTCACTTCTTTCTAGATAAGTCTTTGTGTTTGACTATTTTGAGGATGTATTTATAAGCCGCTTGACATGTACGATGAGCCATTTGTGCATAAACTAAAGGCACCAGCCTCATATTGAGCACACACAGTGTTGTGTCTGCACACACAGCCGTGGGACATACTCTTTACTGACAAAGAATGTATTTTAAATGGTGTCTTCATGCAGTTTGTTTCTGATAATCTTTGCTTTGCTTTGTGAGATCTATCAATAATCCTAAGACAACAATTTCACAGATTTAAAATAGTATTTTTGCACCAATTAGTTCAATCCTGAAGAAAACTTGACATATATGGACATGATGTGCAGTTTGTTTCTCTAAAAAATACAAGGGCGCTAAAAAAATGCTGAGGGTGCAAATTAATTACAGAACCAGCAAAGTCCTGAGAGGTTAATCCATCGACTGCTCACCGAAGTCTTAGCGTAGATGGTCTCTATGGATGAGGGGCTGCCAACAAGTCCCAAGGAAGGAAAGCAGAGATAGGAAAGGCTTAGACATGGCAAACTGTAGAAAGTGGAAGCAGGTCTTATGGACAGATGGATCCTCCCCAGAGCCTGCCTCAACATAACAGAAGCAAGATTAGGTTGAACAAAAGGCAGCCTACCTCCAAGGAAGAGCCTTAAAGAAGCCCAGAGAACTATTCCCTGTGACTACTTAACCCTTCAAGGCCAGACCCATAGGTAAATAGTAAGAAAAGGTCTGACAGAAGAAAAGTATTGAATTGTGTTCAACAGGATTTTTACCTTGTCAATGGATGCTAAAAGTCTCAGAAACTGTGAGTATCAAATATGTCACCAGCTTGATAGGGTTAAAGTAATTACAAGGAGGCTTCTCAAACTGGTTTTAATGTGGTTAAGACGAATGATGGTGATGGTCATACCAAACATTACCTTTCAGGCTAATTGGGATTGCATGTTTTCCCTTCATATTTCCACTGACGCGTTTTAATAAACGACTCAGATTTCTGTTTACTTGTCAACACAAGAATGAGGGCTGAACTCTATTGTGCAGTTTAACGTTTACTCATTTAATTTCTCACGTTTTTACTGACTAAACCATTCGTGCAGAACAGATCAAGCTTTGTGCTGCAACAAAGACCCCTACTCTCTTATATTTTCAGGGAATCTGTATACAGAAAATATATTTCTAATGGATTTTCTTTTTTTAAAAAAATCCTAATCAAGACATTGACTTCTGCGGATAATGACCAAAAACAACCAGTAGAGGGCGCCACCTCTCCACTCATTTTACTCCACAGCTTCCTGCACAAACACCTCTGTCCTAATGATTTACCTGTCTGTGTTCAGTCAGGATTTGTGTCATTCATGCAGAGTTGCACAGCACCGACCCCTCGGCAGGATGGATGTGATATAAGCTTGTCGGAGCAAAACATCTTGGTGTTTCATGAATCGCAGCTCATTTTTTATGCAAGCAAGTAGGTCAAGATGAGCGTCAATAATGAATACGGCACAGATCTGCTATAAGCTTTATGTATACTTTATGTAGATACATGTAATGTACAACGTGACCAATAGCTTTTACAGAGAATATAAAAGTTAACGCAACTACATGCCCACACAGGGCAGTAGATCATATTGAGCCCTGCCTACAAGGATTTCATCTTATTTTACAATCACATAGAAAACTATTGGTGTTTTTGACATCATCATCATCATCAGTTATATTTTCATCATCACTGCTTTTACTTCACCAATGTTATCATTAACAACAAACATCATATTGATTAGTATCTTCATAATCATTATAAATATGTCATGTCATGGCTTTTTAACAACTTTGTCACAGTTACCAAAATTCTCTTCATCATCATCATCATCATAACTGTTGTTAGCATACGTCTTCTGATGATTGCGTTTAAGGCTTTTGCAAAGAAGACCCCAAACTTCAATTGATGCAAACTTGTTCCACAGAGTGTGCATACTGCAACGAAGAGACCGGAAACGTATGCATGATAATATATACAAACATAACTTATGTTGAACATTTACAGGGAATATCAAAGCATTTCACAAAATAAAAATAAATACAAAAATGTTAGCTGATTGGTATTTAGGAATTCTTAAAGAGAAACACAAAAGCAAGCAAGGATCTTTAAGAGTACAAATGCAAACAGGCTCACAACAATATACCGACCTTCACTAACGTAGGCAATAAACATGAAGAAAGATCAAAACAAAGCTTAATTAAACTGGTACCTGTTGTGTTTTTTCCCATAAAACCCACCTTTGGACTGAAACGACTTTTTAAATGAATCATTCGAAAGTTATATTCCTTAAGATGTTAATCCAATCAGATCTGTATTTTTTCAGCACTCGTGGAAATGCAGCGTGTTTGGAAATGTTTCCAGAAAGCATCTTCCTCTTATTTACTTCATCACCGTCCTGACAACTCCTGTGAAAGCTGGGACTGGTATTTTTTCATGCTGTATCGTCTGAGCGTTGGTCCCATTTAACACAAGTTAAACCGTGTACAAGTTACTCTGTTTTCATATTTATTTGGGTGGTGAACGACTGGCAGTAAAATCTTAAGGATTACAACTTTCACGTCCAAAAAGCAGGCTTAATCCGAGTCCTCGGTAAAAGCACCATAGCTAACAAATCAAATTAAAAAGTATGCACATTTCAAAAGTCTCTGCTTCATGTAGATAAATGAAATCAGTCCAGCTGACTCAAGACTGCAAATCTGTGTTTAAAACCCAAATGTAAGCTGTTTCTTTTCTGAGGTTACTCTGAGCAGGGCACCTGGAGAGAAAAATTCTGCACCAGAGTAAAACGACTACACAATCCAGCTGTACTGATTCAACCACCGTCCCTCACGTGTCCCTCTGTGTCTCGTGTGTTTTAGCCCCACAGTCGATCAGCATCCATCTGACTGCTGATACTGGAATTGAATTTTAGTAAAGCACAGTGGAGGGAACATTTGCATCATTTATGCACCCATACAGTAGATGCTGTGTGCACTGACAACATGCACACTGCAACACACACACAAACACAAACATCTTGGTTTATAATAACCCTCATGCATGCATGTGCACCTGAAACATGGCAGTTGTGCTTAAGGGGAGATACGGAAACTTATTATGACCATGAGTAAGGAAGGTAGGGGAGAAATATGAGCAGTGGGAAACACAAACAGGCTTGTTGGTCATTTTGCTGCTTTGTGTAAGAACAAAGTGTACATTTTTTGCATTTCTTGGAGTCCTACTGATCCCTCAGTAGTGTGTGATGTCCTCCTAACAAGC
Source organism: Pseudomugil gertrudae (assembly GCA_037177535.1). NCBI lineage: Eukaryota > Metazoa > Chordata > Actinopteri > Atheriniformes > Pseudomugilidae > Pseudomugil > Pseudomugil gertrudae. Next base: position 11,008,285 of record JBAMHV010000022.1, read on the forward strand.
AGTTACTTGTAGAAGAAAGTGCAATCTGGCTTCCAATCCAGACCGTCATTTCTGAGGTGAAGCAAGTTTCCAGCGTGCAGTTTTTTTATGTTCATGAACTGAAGGAGTGAAAGATGGAGGGCGTCGGATGCTGACAAGATTGTCCCTTTCACTTCTTGTTGGCGATGCGCCTCTTCCTTGTGGCCAACATGTCGTAGAAGGGGTCTCTGCTAATGCTGGCCCTAGAGAAGCCAATCAAAGGATAGCATTAAATAAATAAGGCCACGAGAGGAGGGTCTCAAACATCTTTGATATGGAAATCTAGGCACATTTATACAGTGTCTTAACTAGATTGCAAAAGAAGAAGAAAGTTTGTGCAGTGACCTAGTTTGGTTTCCATGGTTTCAGAAAATGAAGCCCCCCACCTCCCAAGTTTTTTTTTTTTTTGCTTGGTACTCCGATTTGCTGGAACCTCTCATGAGTTTCTTCTCCCAGAACTCTGCCAAGAACATAGTAAAACAACCACACTCTTTCCCCTTCGACCGGCCTGAAGGTGGGCAAACAATGGAGATTACCGGCTCTTCTCCACTCCTGTTTTTCAGAGCGATGGAGAGGCAGCTCACAATGAGAGTGAGTGAGTCAGGAAGCCATTTGGGCTCTTTGGAGAAGCCCAGTTTCACGGCTGCTAAATCCTGTTAGCACCAGCACAAAGCGAGAAGAGGCTCAACCCCCCACTGCGGGTATCTGATTCCCTTTGTAACGCCACACGCTCATGAATGAGCCTGCGTATGATGACTATGCCCTCTTTTACAGCTCGCTGTCGTTTTCAACAACCAAATTTCATAAAACGACTCCATTGTAGAGTGATCAAATCCAAGTAAGGCTGTCATGACGAATGTAACATTTTCTCCATTTGTTTCTCCAGAAAAAAACATTGACGTATTTAATGGAATGGCAAATCTTAAAGTTACTCATTTCTACCATTAAAAAAGCATGAATTAAATCAGATCGACCACCAAAAGTGAACAAGTTGGTCCTTTATGATACTGTTAGTGGGCGTGGGTTTATGCATTTCAGCAGTTCTTTAAAAAGCACCAACAGAACCCAGAAACATGACCTTCCATGGCTGCAAATGCATCTATTGGAGTTGCCTTTCCTGGACAGGCTTGCTGCCTCACCCCTGCTAAGGAGTGACGTATCCCTAATCATTTTCCCAATGAATGCGCTTTGAAGGTATGGAGAAACAACAAGGAGGGATTGCACTATATTATGGTATGCAAGCGCTCTGTTCTGCTGAGCCAACGCTGTTCAACATTGCACCATCTCCTATGCGGGGAATTTTAGGAGCATCCAATATTGAGGTTACCAACAGCGATGTTGTTATTAATGGGAGAGCTTTCATGGTATCTATCTGAAAGAAGCCTCTCTCATCCTCTCTGTTTTACAGTTTTAAGCACCATAAAAAGTTACAGTATTCACCAGCAGTCATAGGTTAAATGACTATCGTCTTTGGAATAATGGATACATTAAACTCAATTTAGCAAATGGGGGTGAGCATACTTTTACATAACTCACAAAGGGCTTAAAAATAAGAAATAAATGGTCTGCTGGCATTTCGTAGGGATTTTTCATCCAAATAATTGGAAATTGGAAGGCGCACGCAGCTGTAAAGCTACATTAGCTGCTACATTTTAGTGACGCCTTCATCAACCAGCCATTTATTTCTAATCTTTACCAGTTCAGGGTCACGGGGAGGTACGAGCCACATCCCAGCTGCCACCAGTGACTATGCATGGACACAAATCCATGCACTCTCAACAATTTAGGATCACTAGTTGACCAAACATGAGTGATATGAGAGGTGAGGGAGATTGTCTGAGCACCCATATTAACCAATAAATGGGGGGAAAGCTGGCTATTAAACACAAAATGAAATCAGTGTTTTATTTAACATTGTGTTTGATATGTTGAACTTTATACAAAAAGTAAAGTATAAACATCCTAAATGATTTTTTAGAAGAACAGTGCAACTGTTACTGAGCTGAATCTTACTTAATGGATTTAATCCACTCCTCTTTCTCCTCAGGTGTGGGTGCTGATATCCTGTATACCACATGGTTGCCCTCGACAACACGCCCATCTGCCTCCGTCTTGCAGGCTTTGATCACCTGGCCCTTGTGATTGGGGTTGTAGAGCTCAAAACAGTTCTACAGCAGGGACACAGAGCTGATAATTAGCTTTGACCAAGAAATCTTTTAACGCAAAGAATACTTTCTGACAAGGTAACCAAGGTATATGAACTAAAACTGTGGTCTCTGATGAGGTGGCACTCACAGGTTTCCTGGGCTCCTCCACCTCCCTGATGCTCAGATTCTCCAGTGGGATGATCCCACGAGGCTCCTTATCCTGCAGGAGAGAAAGACAGGAGGCAACAATATGAGAGGAAAACAAAGAAGAGAGAGCAAATCAAGCAGGTAGGACCACAAGGCAAAATAGCAGCAAAGCAAGAGGAAGGAGCAGTAAGAGAGAAGATCTAAAAGGTTTTACGAGATATACCAGATGTTTTTAATATACAGTATATATATATATATTTAAATATATAATGAATAATTTTATTGCTGTGACATGTCAGCAATAAAATCCACCTTGTGTTTGCCTCCTCTTGTCCTCACTGCTCTTTACTGGACTAGATAGTGTGTGCATGCAGCAGTCAGACTAGAGGACGGGACATAATGATAGTGTCCTGAAGGATAATACCAGGATAGAGAGAGGATGTTGCTGATGCTGCAGTAAGTCCAAAGAGGCTCTGATAAAATCTACTCACAGTAAAAGCTGCTAATAGATATTCAGTGGGTCAAATGCAGGAAGTAATAACCGACCCAGGTTAATATGATCAGTACAAACACTCGCACAATTATAAAGATGCAAGTTGATGGTCTTGGTACAAAACTCACCGTTGTGTATTCAAAGTAGTAAAGGCAGTTGTCCGTCAGAATGAACCACCGTCTCTTCCAAGTTTTCACCCGGCCTCCTGACAGGAAGACAAAGAAGAGACGAGATTGGACACAATGGACGTAGTGACAGACTGGCTGTCTCCTGGCAGGAAAAAGAGCAGGATATGCAACGATCTTTAATGAGGCCGCCCCACATCGTTTGTTTTTTCTTATTCTGATTTAAAAGTTACATTCATACTATAAATCAGCTGAGTGCTGTCATTTCATTTCCTCTGGCTGCTCACGACCAACCACATGAACATGTCTTATGGTTAATAAATGTGTATGATATCTCACATGCCACTGACTAATTTAATAAGCATGTTTCCTGTGATTCTGCTATCATCTTTTCTGTGTCCAGTCCTACACGTATGAGTTTTAGCAGGTTTGCAGATTGGGATCTGATCTGAAATCAAACACAACAATCTGCCTAACTTAAATGATGACTCAAACAGCTATAAATTATTTCATACTTTGCCTATTCATGTTTTAGGAGCACAGGATAAAACCACACTGGCACACACTGAGAAGCTGAGCAAACTCAGCACTTGATATTAACCCACTAAGGTACTTAATGTGCAAAAACAACCACACACAAACCAAACTCCACAGCAGAACACCGGGGTCTCGTGCATATATGTATTCACACATGCACCTTTCACATAAAATATATATATCATTACATTATGAAAGTGTTCATAAGTGTGTGCACTGCACTGAACTGCAGCATTTCCTTCCTGCTTTCCTGCTTCCTCACAAGAGTCTGTATAAGCCACACAATTACAAAAGCTCTGTGCTTCCTCACATATCAATAGACTCTGGCTATTGAATTAGCATGGCCAAATTTCCGCTCTGCATAGAGAAATTTACTAAAAAGGCATTTACTCCTCATCCTCCAGGGTTTATTTTTAGAGTGTAAAATTAGAAATATTTTTGTTCGGGAAGGGGCTCCGGGGGGAGGAATCGTACCAGAATATAATCATGTTAGGTCTGTGAGCCACAATGGGGCTATTTGCATTCGTGCTCACAAGCTTGATGAGGCCACAGAGGCATTACACAGAGTTGGAAGAATGTGTAGGTCAAAGCCAGGTGTGTGTGCATGTATAAACATGGTAATAAACCTCACCACCTGCAGTGAGTTTGCCCTTTAACCCATGACAAACAGCACCCAGGCTACTAAACATTCATTATGTTACGTAATAAAACTTTAAGTGTTGAAGAAAGTGTGCAAATAAATGGTGATAAGATCCTGTGTAAGAATGTAGGAACTGCTGGAACAACGGCTCCGTGATGAAGTGAGCTTCAAATCAAAAACATATGGAGTCGAGTAGGAAGAAACTGCAAAAGAGCAAATGGGATCACCAGTTATGCATTGCCTTGCCCACATACACAATGTGTCCTCCTTAAATGTGCTTAAATGTGCACCACAAGTTTCAGGTACATAAATGGTACACAATCACATACAATGCGTGCATGCTGGCGTCTGGGTCAGCAGTGCAGCCTCACAGCAAGAAGGTGGTTGGTTCAAGCCTCTGCTCAGACGGTGACCTTTCTGTGTGGAGTTTTCATGTTCTCCCCATGTTAGCGTGAGCACTCCGGTTTCTTCCTACTAGTAGGCACGTTAGGTTGATTGCTCATTAGAAATTATCCTAAGAGTAAATGTGTGTGTGACTGGTTGAATGTCTCGATGTGATGGACTGGCGATCTGTCCAGGGTGTACCCAGCCTAAAACCTGTGCCCCTTCACTGGAATAAACAACCTGACCCAAACACCAACCTTAAACTAACCTTGAGGATCTCAGAAATTACTTTATGCTTTGGGGTAAATTCAAGACAGCAAATGTTTTCATATGCAAAATGATCTACCAGGGTTTTAGGAATGACAGGAGAAACATGCATCATGGTCCTCTGAGATGATAAAGTGATGACATATGTCCTGTTCCTGGCATAGAAGCACTGACTGCCTGATTTACTGAAGCTTTGTCAGTGAAGAAAGAAGCAAACATAATAAAAGCCTGGTTGAGGTTCTGAGGTTACTGACAGAGGAAGGTGAGTTAGTCAGTCAACAGTAGCAAACAATTGCTCGCCACAAATTCTGTTGCATTAATTAAACAGTGATGCAAGCTCGTCGTTACAGTTTCATTTAGTTTGGAGACATTTTTAATATCTAATTTAAAAAGGGGGCTCTAGTTATACGGGAAAGCATTTGTCACTGTCCTGAAAAACTGAACATTGATACATATATTCCTTTGACCTCACTACTCATCTGATTGATGAGGATCAAATAAACCTTTTGCAACACTTGACACCAGAAAAACCCAGAAAGCAAATATGGAAACTCCTCATATACCAATGTGACATGACTGGACGTCCCATGTGTCCTCTGTTTGTGGCTAATTAAAGAGCTGCTATTACAGTTTTTCACTAAATAAAAGTGATATTTGTAAACTCTAGAAAACAAATTGTAACCACGTGGTGTTATTTTGGGTATTTCTGTTTGCTTCGGAAAATGAGCTTTTTTAAAGCCATTCTCCGTCATTTTCCCATTTAGCTCATTGAAATCTCTGCGGTTACCAGTTATTTACTCCACACCGCACCATCTTATCCCATCATGTGACCAGCTACGTCACATCCGGGGACGTGTAAATCTAAAAAAGTGTTTCCATTACATTTACAAACAAATGTCTGAAAATCCACCTCATGAGAATGAAAAACTTTTTGATGATAATTGAGAGTTTTATCGAAATGTTGGTGTTTCTATGACTGGATTTCTTTTGTGATATTAAGGTTTTGTGCATTATGGTTACTACAGCATTAAATCTTTGATATTTCTAGAAACACTTTATTCTTTTTAAACAAAGTAAGTTAAATATGCAACCAGTGATTTTTGAATGAAAATTACCACTATCATACATTTTTGTGGTCATGGCCGAAGCACAAAAACTGTACAAGCAAACGAATGGGTTCAAGGAGGACATCCTGCATTCTGTTAGCAGCCAAATGCAGAGAGACTTCAACTAACCTAATTTGAGCAGCCAGCCTTCTCTATCTGGGTTGAAGAACGTGTGCGTCAGGTCATTCCCATCGTCCTCTGGGATCTTAAAGGGTTCGCTTTTAATGCTGTCGTATAGATTCTGTAAAGAAAACACAAAAAGGGGAAAATGCTGAAGAGTCTGAAGTCCCAATCACTGGCATCCGACTCTGCTTTACAATGGTTTCTCTTTTATTTGCTATTTAGTAAAATCCACACTACACATTTAACAGAATAATGTTGCAAATGCATGCAATGTGAGTTGTGTTTGGACAGCCTAACAAACTAATTAAGTCAAAGCTCTCACCCTGAGTAGCTCCTCTGGGAGGTCTCCCCCCTCATTGATCCCTCTGTTCATGGAGATGAAGCGCTCCACTGGGGGTTTGTCTCTGACGTTGGGATTATGAAGGCTGGTGTTCAGCATAATAATGGCAAATGATAGGACGTAGCAGGTGTCTGTGGAGGTAATTGCACAAAGAGTTACTGGGAAACTAAGTGCTTCGCAAGGCGATATCTAGACGTGTATCTAGACAGAGCTTATGGACTGGTGATTTATAAGAAGCAGTATATCAATTAATTTCTTAATCAAGGCATTTAGAATTATGTCAAGTAAAATAAATTAATTTAATCAACAAAAAGCCTATTTTCTCGAACACAAAAAGTGCTTTGAAGCTTTGAAGCAGTCATGACCTCAGAAAAACAAACATATCCACAGTCCACTGCTCTTAAGCTCAGCATCATAACTCCTGCTCACCTCCTCCTCCACCTCATCCATCTACACACTAACTGCTCCAGTCAACATCCTCTGTGCTGTAATTTATAGCACTGTGCGCTCCCGTCTAGAAAGATGACCAATAACTTAGTCTGGGTGTGTCACCACTGCACCACATCAATATTCATGACCCGAGCTGTCACCCATGCTGAGGACAGACGCGGCAGACAAGACTGTCCTAATGGCCGCCAGAGATCAATTTCATTATCACTGCCTGAGACGCAGATACTGATTACACCGGGATTAGTTTGCAACCTGTTGAAATGTGCAATATGCTAAACTAAAGTGGAAAATAAAAGCAAAGTAACAGGAATGCAGTCCAGAATAAAAAGTAAACAGCCCCTCTGAACATGTATGTCTGTCTGCAGCTGTTTGAGGTAAATCATCAGTTGTGGTCACATGGTGAGGTTTATACAGCACAAACAGATCCAGCTCCCTAGTGGGAGAAGACAGACAGTCAGAGGCATTGATGTGAGTCTGCGGTGGTCTATCTGGCACACATTATCTGTCCAGTGTGACTCATGGGTCTTCTGCAGTGTGTGTGTGAGTGCAGTACCTGTGGACTGGAAGACGCCAGGGTTGCACTGGCAGTACCTGGAGGCAAACGCCTCCATCATACGATCAATTTTCTGAGCCTCGCCGGGAAGTCTAAAGCTCCATAGAAACTGCCTGCAATAGCAGAGAGAAGAAATATGTTGTGAAATATTTATGCAAACGTGCATTACAGCCGCTGAGGTTTGCTGTGTTTTCTGTTCATGTGGTAGGTGATTTTATTGCAGTTACATTAAGATGAAAAGGGAATACTGGAACAAATGTTTCAGGGCTCTGCATGGGAAACACTCAAGTTGTTTGTACTCACACAGCAGTGTGCAAAGTAATTATTACTGAGAAGAGCCAAAGAATGACCTGAAATAGAAATGAACCCAAAGCAAAAGTTTCTGAAGGAAATAGACTGTTTTTTGTCTCTTTTCTAAGGTTCAGATTGAAACTTCACCATCCTCCTTTTACCATCATGCAGCTCTTTTTTACCTTCACTTTTTGCAAAGGCTTTGATGACTGCTTCCAGAGTTTAATTTAGCGTAATGAATTCTTCCCTTTGAAAATGAACTCACCCTCACACACCTGCAGCATCACAAACCAAAGAGAGCCTCCTCTTTGCTGAGCTCTGCTCTTTTAAGGAGGCTCTGCTCACATAATCCTCCAAACCTACCTTTCTCCAGGTTTGTTTTTTAACCAGAATTCTTATTATCTTTTGTTTAATTGTTCAGATTTTGTGGAGCAAACACAGTAACCTTTTTTTTACAACTCTTCCACAAAGGACACATTTCTGGAGGTGTGTCATTTTACAGATGAGCCTGATAAAAAGGCTTTTCTAGCAATCCAACTACACTTCACTTTGTTGTCATCCGTCTTTCAGAGATGTAGTTGACATCTTTTTCTAACCTTTCCTCATTTGTGAACATTAATCATTGCTTAGAAAAGCACGATTGCTGGTTTATTAAAAAATGTTCCTTTTCATGAGGATTTTAATGAAAGTAGTTGGTTTAATTGTGCTGTTTATTTAGCACATTTATGACCAACAAAGAACTGTGTCCATGATAACAGAGCTGTAAAACATGTTAGATAGAAGCAAGGCCTGCCATGTGGTGTTAAATATACATTTTAGTGCATGCACTTCTGGATCTGGACACTTTATGTAGTATTTCCCCTTTTTAACTTGGGAGCAGCTTTTGTTTAGCTCACCGTAAGGCTTGAACGAGGTTGAGGTCTGCAAATTCATGGAGCTCCACAAATGCCTGAAGAACTTTGATGTTAAAATCATCCCTGGAGGGCAGAAGAAACGCACGTCATCGACTTTAAATATTTACACGTTTTCTATTCGGACAAAAGCAGAAGAAAGAGAAACTTTGTCATCAAACAAGGACATGTGCTCCTGCACATTTTGGGATTTAAAATGTCAGGACTACTTTTAGACCTAAAACTATTGAGTTGCCTGAGCCAGACACCATGACATCTGTGTTGCTTTGACAGTCCTCCTGCCCTTGACCTCCCTCTGAGAAAAACCACATGTCCTCTCAGTTATTGTAGTGGCATGGTCTCCTGTCGTTGCTCCGCTCCATAAATCCAGACTGCTGACTTCCTGGAGCTTTACGCTTGTGTCTGAGCACAAGCAATGCAGATCTGACATATGGGGAGAGGAAACAGGAAGGTGGAAGGAAAACAGAGAGAAAACTGGAGAACTCACCGTTCCCCTAAGTAGTCCCCGATGACGGTTTTGTTGAGCCCCTCGCCTTTGTAGAGGAACTGCGCAATGTCTTCAGGGGTGTTCTGGAGGAGATCATTCTCTAAAAGAAACTGGATTCCCTGTTAAAAAGAATTTAGACTTTATTGATCTATTCAGATGCAATTTACAGAGTCTGGCTCACAGTTTGAGATCAGCTCTGACCTTTTTAGGATCCATGTTGAATTTCTTCCTTCCCATGGCGATCTGTTTGTTTCTCTGTGTCGTTTTGCTGTGGTTAGGAAGAAAAATGAACAATCAGACTCATTTATCATGTGCTGTTGTTTTCAGGCTGCTGTGTGTTTGCTTGTAACAGGTTTCAAGGACCAATTGAAGTCTTTGCAGAGGGCTTAAGCTGAAAATTGAAGTCAGTTTCAGCCTATTATTTTACTATTACTTCACTTAGAATACAGGAATTTTGTCATTCTGGCATCTTTTTGGAAACAAATATAACTTCCTATTTAAATGTTGCGCTTCTTTAAAACATACAGTGACTCCACCCTGCAGGGAACTTGCCACCTGTACGCTCCCAGCACTTCCAGTGTAACCAAAATAACTCCTGTAAGCCCCTTTACCAGCTGTACCTGAGACACACAGCCTGACACATGGCCTCTCACTCCACCTCATCAACCAATCACACAAAAGCCCCTGCATACAGACTGTTTGGCTAATGTTTAGTCTCGGGGCTGCCCCGCTTTACTCCTCAAACAAGGGATGATTAACATGTGAACATGCAAACAAACGACACTGACAGGTGTGAGGCTAACGAAAAAGCCACATGTGTAGAAGAGACAAATATAAATAAGATTAAAGGCTGATCTGATGAAAAAATGATCAACTCGAACATCTGACTTGTTTTAAAGCCATCAGTTAGGCACACACATCTTGGTTTTCCCATCAAAGCATTTCTAAATGACCATGACTTATGTCTTAGTTCTCTGTTGACTTTCCTTTGTTATTTAACCTTGTAAATTACCAAGATTTGAAACATCAGTAAACAGAAAATGAATTTTCGGATCCAGGAATATGCCAGGAGACAGAAGGATGCAGATGACGCTGTTGTCTGTTTCCCATCATTTTCTACTGAAAGTCTGGACAAAATAAGATCTAAGTAAATGCCTCTCTGGGATCTTAGAGAGAGTACTCATACATGACCGAATGTATGAGTGGAAGATCTTTCCAGACCCCTGAGTGACCACTGCACATGCAAACTGTTCTGCAAATAGTGGCAGCTAAGAAGCTCATTTGTCCGAACTGGCAGTCCTCAGCTCCATTTTCCTTTGGTCAAAGTCTCAGGGAGATGTTTCATGTGATATATTTAGATTATGTATATGTCTGCATGAACTTGTATGAACTGCTTAAAAGCTAGAGATGTCCGATATTATTAACATATACCGATATTATTGTCATACCGATATTATCGGCCAATACTGAAATTGGGATGTTTCAGAAAATAGCGGTATCAGTTTTTACTTTGTTCTTAATGACAGCTTTTACACAACATGCTCATATTTGTTGTCAAACTCTTTCTCTTTTTTGCCTCTAACTCAAAACAACCAGATATAAGAGATGTCAAGTATGTAAGTCCTTCTGAGAAGAGAAGTCTGGTGCCAAACTAAGTCCATGTATAAGTGTAACTGTGGCTTATTTTCATCATGTCATAAATATTCATAATTGCAATATGAAAAAAAAAGTCAGTCAGTCATTTTCTTAATAGCTTAATCCAATTAAGGATCAGGGGAAGCTAAAGCCTATTCCAGCAACCATTCGGGCGAGAGGCAGGGTACACTCTGGACAGGTCGCCAGTCTATTTCAGGGCTAATTGCAAATGTCTTCTATAAATCTTTTTAATTTTACTGGTCGGAAACTTTCTCCCCTCTTTCTTAATCTCATAGATGGAGTTATTGTTGTTTTCTACTTTTGTTCATTGCAAAATTGGAAAATAGACAAAATGAACTAGTTTTTACTGTCTGTCATAAATTAAACAACCAGTAGGCCACAAAAAGAGAAAATAAATAAAACCAGTTAAACTCACCTCTCTCCCACGCAGGTTAGCTGTTCAATCTCCGTCATTACTTCGGCAATCTCAAACTTCAGCCGCTGCAAGCAGGAAAAACCCATTTCTATTTTATCCATTTAAAACTAATGTGAAAAAACTGAACAGTAAGCATAAAGAACCTTATGAAGCATTTCCTTATAAGATGATTTGGATATTACAGTTGAAGGTGCGAGTACTGATAATAATCACAACATTATAAAACAGCACATCAGATCACACTGATTGGAGAAACATATGCTGCCATCTACGTGTCTTTTTCAGGGACGTCTTTGCTCATTTCATCACATTCGCCATGTGTTCCAACAGCAAGACTAGACAGTAAAAGGCTGTGTGTGCGAGACGGTCCTGCCTGCAATCCAGACCCGTCTCTCACGGAAACATGCGGCGCATTATGAATCGCAACAGCTGAAACTATTTAGTGTGTCGTTCAACTGAAGTTGTACATCACGCAAGAATGGGAAAGAATTCCACCTACAAAGTTTCAATCAATTAACAATTAGTGTTCTCAAACACTCACTGAGTGTTGTTAGGAGGAGGTGATGTAACACAGTGGTAAACGTGCCCCGTCTCATGGAGGAAAATAGGATATCTGAGAGGGGGGAAAGTTTTGGAAGGAAACTGTATATATTTAATAGCAATTCTTTGCACACTGATAGCAAAAAATAATGTTTGTGAGAAAAAAAGTTTTGAGATTAAATATTCTATCAAAGAATATACATTTTTATTATAAATTATTTGACTTTAAAAAAATATTGCTTTAAAAAAATCTCTAAATAATTATTTTACTCTCAAATATTTATTTCCTTTGCTCTCAGAGTGAAAACTTTAACTTTAAAAACAATTTCTTCTCTCCACGTTTATGCTTTCAAAGTGAATCAGTGCAGGGGGCAGCCTCATTCTCAGCCAGACCAACAGCTGAATGGCATCATTTCTGCATACTGGTCCCACTTTCTCATCCCATCCGTCTGGTAAAATCATGTTGCTCAGCTTCAGGCTCGAGTCTGGTGATGTCCCTCTCACCACAAAACCGATGTAAACACAGAAATACCGACTCCAGCACTTAAGGCTGCTCTCTGCAGCTTCTATCACAGCGACAGAGAGTACGTAGATTACTGGTGTCGGTTCTAAAGCTGCCTTCTTGCATTCAATAAAAGACAAATATAACTCCATGTCTCAGCTGACATTAAATGAGTTTTAAAAGAGATACGTTTGGGCATTAAATATGTTTTCTTTGAGTCTTCAAATAAACATTAGATGGAAAAGGAGTTGTAAACATTTTAAACATTTATATTAAAACCCTCATAATGAGTTTTTGGCTTTTTCCAGCAACTGCATGTAAAATTGAAATAAAATCAAAGCTATGCTGCAATGCAACATCATTCTGCATGGCTCAGGACTCCAGAAGTTTCCATCATGAAACTGCCTCAGATAACACGGCCTATTACACCTCATCCCCCATTTACCAACAAATAATGGTACTGTCACTGTGACTTACTTCAATATCATCCAGAAGCTCCTTTTTCCTGCGTCGTATGTTCGACAGCTCATCTCTCTCCTCCAAAGACAGGTCCTCTGGCACTGAGAGGAGAAAATGAGTGAGAGAGAGGTAGGGTTATGAGGATGGATTAAATTAATTCACCCTCTGACCAGCCAAACAGATTCACGGGGATTAAGCTTGACAGTGTGTACCTGTTCAACAGATCCATGGAAGAGACATTACATATGACCCAAATTAATACGCTAACCCACAGAGGTGCCATTTTTCATTTCCAAGCTCAGGATTAAATACAGTAAAGAGATTGGGAAGCAGGTAACCCCAGAGGCCATAGTTGTTTTTGCAAGCTTTTCTTCTTCTGCATATTTTATTTTACCCAGCAGGTGGGTGCACAGTGGCGGGGAAAGCAGTTCACACTGTGAGCTTATAGTATACAACATACTGAGATATACTCTTCATAAGTCCATATTTATAGTTTATTAACTGGTGAAAGTAGGTACCACTGGTTTTAAATAGAAACTAAGATGCTCTCAGATAAGTGTGAAGCAGTTTATTCTGAATAAAATTAATATTATTTAAAGTTAAAAACACATTTTTGTTTTTCAGCTTGCTCATTAAAAACAGTGATTCTCCAGTTGCAGCAAAGACAATGTAAAGAACCAGCTTTTCTTTCACTAATCTGGCTCTGAAATAAGACACTGATGTTATTCCTGAATAATTGATATTACACAGCATATCTCATGGCAACATCCGGTTTTCATATGTAGAGTCTTTGCCTCTGATTAAAACTCATTTATTCAGTTTCTTATTGCCACATTCAACATATCCATAGCCCCAGTATCAGTCATCTGAAGCTGTTTGTGTCCATCTGACAAATGTATTTTAATCTCTACTAGAGATGTCTGATATTATTGTCATACTAATATTATTATTATTAAAATGTGATATCACAAAGTATCAGTTCTTACTTTTTTTAACAGCTTTTTTACAACATGTACATGTCACATATCACACTCAGCTTCATACTTCAGCAAAGTCTCCTCTAACTCAAAATGACCAAATATGAGATGTCATGTGTAGTTTTTCAGATATGTTCCACTAAATCCAGCGACAATAATATCATTAAACTGCATCATCACCTGCAGCATCCACATGTTCTGGAATGATTTTAGTGTCTGCAGACATAAAATGTGCTGCAAAGCAGAGGATTGATCTAATTTATCTGAAATATTTTTGGCTTTTTTTTCCATTTTTAAAAAAATTGGATCAGACTATATTGTTATCGGTTCATATATGTTTCAGAAATTAAGAGATGGACAAAATCATCATATTTTTTAATCTGTAAAAAAAAAAAAGAAGCACATATCAAACATCCCTAATAATCCATGTCTCATTAGGTGCTAAATGCTCCTCTGTTTACCTTCTACCTCCAGCAGGGTCCATCTGCTGTTCGGTGTAATTTGTCAAAAGCCCATTTACACACTGATACAGTGAATTCAGTTTTGGGAAAACAAACTAAAGCTGTTGTAGGCAGTTTAATGTCAGTTTTATGATTTGTGGACTTGCTTAAGTGAACAAATTGTGCCTCCTGGACAGTGATAAGGTAGTTCAATAAATGTCTTTAAATAAATCTGTATTTTCTATATGGTTTTGGTTTGTGTTTGAATTGTAGAGCAGGTGTTAAAAGCAGATAACACACACATGGAAGAGGTTTCTCATGAGAATTTTTTCTCAAACCACAGAAACTTCCATGTTGAAAAGCAGATGACTTCCATAAATAACATCCTGTGTGTGTGTGTATGTGTGTGTGACACACACAGACAAATACACACCGACCATCACACGTATAGAGCATCTGCTGAGGCCTGCCCTCTCAAATATTGGCTTTCTGATAGTGAACTCATGGAGCTCTCTTCTGGGGTAATTAAACCCTAGACTGACAAGTGCACACCAAACAGCACATTCTCCTTGCTACATGTGCTTTTTCAACACACAGGTGAGTACACACTACACATGCCATGCATATAGAGCTTTATTGCACACACAACGTTCATTTTACGCTGCATAGAAGGTCCCCAAAGCTATCAACATATCCCTCATCTAACCACGCCACGTCAACATCTCCCCACACGGACCCCATGGAGGACCTCCCCCCTCGTTCCTCCTCACATCAGAAAACAGCTATCCGTTTGAGACAGGAAGTAGGTCATTTTCACATGGAGCTGCACCAGATTGAGCTTCTCCTATGCTGCTTCCCAGTCACACACATGCACACACTCCCCCCCTCCATCTCGCTCTTTGTCCGCCCCCACTCCTCTGTGCTTGAAGTGGGGGTGAGCGTAGATTCAAATCCCCCAAATGAATCATACCACTAAGCAGCTTTGCGAATCAGCCCCTCCTCATGAGGGCACATAACAGTGGAAAAAAAGGAGGAAGTTATTTCCTCTCTTCTTAATCTTTCTACTGTATCTTTCTTTCACACTGTCTGAATCCATCCCTGCTCTCTGTCTTGCTCTTAAGACAAAGTGACAGAAGTAGCATGGACTATTGGGTTATTATGTTCTGAGGCCATGAAGCTCATGTTATCACAGATGAGCAGTCGGTCATGAGAGCAGAAATCCAGATGGGTCTTCAGATATCGTGGACCGGCTTTCTCACTCAGTCCAAACCAGCCATTAGACTTTACACAGACACAATACCAGTAAAGAGAAATGATTTCAAATAGATATGCAAACCCTAGATTAGAACACAACTTTTTATAAGTGATTATTCATATAGTAAATGTAAAGTGGGTCAAATGCTAATTGCATATAAATACCATGGCTAATAAGCAACGCAAGACCGAATGATGACTCACTGCTAATTTCTCAGATGTCAAAAGAAGCTTTTACTGAGAGAAAATCTTTTTTTTACATAGAAAACCTTGACAGGTTTAAAGCTTGTCCTCTTTAGACCATTTTTAATTGTAGAAGAATCAGTCCGGTGTGTGGACACTGGTAATAAAAAGGGATTCATTGCTTTTATCGCTCTTATTATACTCACATATATGGACAAATGCATTTTTAAAATGACTCGTTGAGATTATATAATTATTTAGTCCATCTATGTGGAAGCATGGGAGGCTGAAGAAGATTTTGCGAACCTAATATGAATCCTTTTATCAATGATAATACCTGCAAACAAAGTCAATAAGATGTACTGTAATTACTTACTTACAGTAGGGAAACAGGGCTGGGCAAACTGAATCTTAATGAGAAAAAAATGTATTTCATAGACTTCAACAAGCTACCTGGTAAATGAAGAAAAAAATTGAGACACAAGGGAGAAAAAAACATAAATGCACCCATTTAAATGTTTTTTAAAGCATCTTGTTTTTTATATTTTAAAAAAATGTAAACTAAATAAGCCGACGCATTAAGCAGCTGTTATTCAAAATGCACAGAAAGATTTACATTTAAGCAAACTTCATTCCCTGGACAGCTGTGCAAGACACATCTGTGAAGGAGGATCTTTAACTTCTAAAGCAGCTGGACTCTCAGGAGATCTGTGAGTCCCAATCATGAAAGAGTCCTTTACGTTTGTGAAAAAGGCTGCCATAATTAGGACCAACTGGTTGATACTGGCAGCTGTAAATGCAGTTCAAGCCAAAAAAAGTGGCAGCTGGTAAACAGGGAAGTGTAGGTGCTGAAGCTGTCTGCTTCAGCAGAACGGGTGTTCCTCCAATTAAAGAAAGAAGTATGATGGTGATCTCTTTTTCTTCCACCTGGTTCTGTTGTGAATTCATCATGGAGACGGATAGGTGTGCCATCCAATTTCTCTGGATTATGGTGTAAATACAGGCGTTAAATCTCCTGACATGTTTGAAAACAAACCATCCTTCAGATGGAGGCACAACTTCGACTGTATATATGGTTAAACACATCTGAACACTGTCTTAGTACTGCGGACCTGTTACATGTTTTTAGTCTGTATCATGGGGGATGGAGCTCATCCCAGCAGTCACTGGATCAGAGGCCGAATGCACCCTGGGAAAGCTGCCAGCCCAAAAGTTTCACTGTCAACCTGAATGTGTAATAACAGTCTTTTCAGTCGCTCTGAGTTTGTATTACTAAACTCCTGTCAAAAGGCTGGGAGCGCAGAAAAAGATAAAAGAAAGAAAACCAAAAGCAGGGAAGAAGCAATGTGTGTTTTCTGAGAGAAACAAAGAGGATCATCTCAGAGGCAAACAGCAAAGAAAAGAGCAGACTCAGGAGTGATGTAGCAACAGGAACCCGCCAACTGGACATCTTCACACTCTGCCTGTTGCTCTCGCTTTTTTGTCTAAAGTTAGGTTGCATCATAAAGCCGTGATTGTGGAGTGCAGAGACCCTGCTGGCAATTTACGTCTGTTATGAACAAATCTCTCCTTCATCCCTCCTCCTCCGACTATAAGAGCCCAACTGGACTGCAGAATGGGACGAATTGTCTGAAGAGACAAAGTCTTAGTTAACAAAACCCTGCTGTGTGTGTTTTGCAGCATATGCACAAGTGATCTGATATCACTGCGAGGGCAGCTACTTCTACGCCCAGGACATCTCATACATTATTTAAGAAAGTCTAGGAATCTGTGTGTGTGCATATTTCCTGAGGGAGCAGATAAGAAATCCAGATTAGGTTACATACACACACTCCTGTTTAAGTCCAAGTACAGCTCTGTAGATCACCAACACTTCACTTCTCAGCCTTTTCATATTAAGACATTGGGAATTTCTACTCCAGTTTCAACCAGTAAATCATCATAATAGCTGAAACTTGCATGCTTGGATTTTTTGCCTTCCATTTGAAGTGTGTATTCATAAGTTACAGCCATGGAGCGCATCTTTTATTAGAAAGTGGCTAATCCAAACTATTTCCAAGGCAAAGTCACCGAGTTTGTCGGCATCCTCTTTCCAATCAGAGTACCAGTATGAGGTGGGTCACCAGTACCTGCACAGCTTAAGGAAGATCAGAAGGGAACTCCAGTCAAGCTTGCTTCAGTTGCTTGCACACACTGGACTGAAGATGTTAAAATGCTCCATAGACTGGTTCACCTTTTCCTCTGCTGCTCTCCAGTTATCAGGTCACTATCAGGGCTGACCACAGTTTGTACCTAATAAGTCTTATGACTCCATTATAAGTGGAACTTATTATGATTTGTGCTGCTGTAGGTTTTCACGGGGCTCATAAAAAAAGAAGGCAGCGATTATAACCAAATTATTCACGCTGCAGATAATAGAGGCTGTGTTCCAGGTCCACTCATCTTGCACCCGCACATTTATATCATCTCACAGATGCTCTTTGTTAAATGCACTAATCTTTGCATCGGTTACTGTTGACAAACATGATTTAAAAAACGCAAATATCAGCTGCTGCCCGCGCTAAATTTGCACCTTAAACCCTGTGAACAAAAGGTTGCTTTCAGATTTTATCACAAAGATCTGAAATGAAGAAATATGTCTGATGACGAGCAAAAGAAAATGGAGCTTCTTTATCAGTCTGCTGTGCTCCGGATGGGTCGGTCCATCACAGGAGACGCGGAGCA
>JBAMHV010000022.1:11026785-11037652 GCA_037177535.1 Pseudomugil gertrudae
CACCACCAGTACCCAGGGAACCTCCAGAGGACCACACAGGGGCAGCCGCCGCATCCCGAGAGGGACAACGCCCACCCAGGCACACCCTGACCATCACCATCACTGTTGCTGCTCTCTTTAAAATTGCACAAAAAGAATTAAAAACTTTATTTAAATCTTTTTTTTTCTCTCCCTCTCCACAATGTTCTTCTGGTGTGTAGCCCTATATTGTGTATAATGTGTATACTATAATTTTTCATGACCATGTCTTTTCAGTTTTCCTGGCCACATAGACCTGTACGGCAATCCTTTTGTTCTTATTTGTTGTCAGAAAACCCTTCAGCCCCTGGCTAAAAACATCTTTACGCAGCGGCCTGCTGAGGGGGACAATTCTGACTGCAATGAGAAATAAGAACAAACAGAGCCAGAGAAACACTTCCTGATTTTTACCAAGCTTCCAACAGGACAAGGAAGGGGATGTGTGCTGTGAACAGGGCTGGTTTTCCTGTAACAACAGCAACTACACAAACATAAAAAGGGTGTGAGTCCTTTCTCACACCAAGCTGATCCGAGAGCTTGCACAAGTTTACAACATAGTTGCAGAAAATATGTGCAAACCAGCTGTTTATCAGGGTCGTGGAGATAGTTATAGTTCACAAGGCACCCTCCAAAAAGATCTGAGCATTTTCATGCTGACTGACATGGTGCCAGCAGAGGCGTACAAACAGCCACGCTGTCTCCTCACTGGCTTCAGTAGCCTGTTTCCAGCTTATGCAAGTAGCAGGAGTGGTTGGTAGGTGTGCAGTAATTGTTTTTCCCTCTGTGTTACACCTACACATAGCGCTCAATTATGCACAAAAACACTTGCATACAAGGCACTTACACAGACACACACTGACAGGCGCTTTGCAAACTCCTGCCTATTGACAGATGACGGTGAAATAGCCCACATTCCTCCTACAGCAACCACCCAGTCTGGTCCAACCAGTTCTTAGTTTTAACCCTATTGTGTTCTTCATTTCTCTGCATCTTTTTTAAAACACACAAAGTTTCGTTCTTCTTCTTTAACTCGATCTGGATCCTCCAGCTACAACCTTATTGCAGATATGTGCCAACTTACTGTCTCTTTGTTTTGCTGAGACAGATTAGAAAACACTACTCAGAGATTTTACACTTATAATTGAAACTTTAATTAGTGTTTTTTGTCTCCTACTGAAACTATTCAACAAATTAATTTGATAAGGAGTGGCTCAGGTTCACTGTTGTCTTCTAATGTACATCTGACTGAGAAAGAGTCATGACGAAAGACAGGTTCTCTGCTCGGTTGAACACAGATTACACAGGAGTATGAGATTGCCAAATTAAACTATGTTTCAATCATATATTACTTAAGTATTGACCTAAATATTGATATGATGAACACAAATGGCCACACACATAATACACATGTCTGCAGCACTATGTTAGCTTACACCAAAGAGGAGACATCCACAACATGCTCTTTATGAAAGTTTGATTACAAAGGAAAAATGTGAGCCTACATCAAATACAACATGGCTGTTTGATTCTTCAGAGCCTTGAAGACTCTGCAACACAATCCTTTAAAGCCCTCACTAGTTACAGTCACTCATTCATGAACACGTCCCACTTAAGTAAAAAAAGGGTCCTTCTCTCCCTCCAAATCAGTGATTCAGTCTGATTGTTTTTAGTCCAACATGTCCAATGATTTCCAGTTTATTCATCTCTAACAAGCCCATGTTTATGACCCCTATGGCTTTTCTTTTTTAAACCCAAAACAGCAGAAAAAAATGGGTGATCTTCAGCTTGTATGTGTGCAAATATCCCTCTGCTGCAGCTTTTCTTTTCTGCCTTGGTTCCTTCATTGTACATAATCCTCTTTATAATCTTACACCCTGTCTAGACAAGAACTTTCCTAATTGACCAAGGATTCAAGAGTTACACAATAAGACTGACTCCCACGTCACAAAGCCTGCATGCGTGGGGTCGAATTAAGCCTTAAAGAAATGTGTAGTTTGTTTGGCATAAAGTCAGACCTGAGATCAGATGAAAGATCTTCCTTATTAAGCATCAATATCTGGACAAACCTCTGGGGTACAAGTACAGCTTTGTTCATCATGAAGCAATGCTTAAGCCATGTTTCAGTAGATGTGTCTGAAAGAACTAATAGACTTAGCAACAGTAGCAAACCTATTGCAGTCATGTGCAATTTTTGTTGGAGCATCTCTGAGAAAAACCCAGCGATCAAGAGGACATCACTAAGAAAGTAGCTGCTGCGTTACACCTGCACAGTCTGATAAGACCAAGACTGTAGAGGAGACAGCAGCAGAGACTGTTTGTGTTGTGCTCGAGCCTGAATTCCAGAGTAAGTGCAGGAATACAGGATAGAGACAGATGAACAGTCAGGAAGACGCTCCAGCAGCCAAGACTCTGTGTCTACTTCGTCTGTTCCCAGACAGCAGGAAGAAGAGGAGGCGGATGAGGAGGAAAAGGGTTCATAACTGAGTTAAAAACTAAGCCAGGATTTTTTTTAACCATGCTAAATATGTGGGTGGTTCAGGTCAGAGGATCTAATCCAGGTTTTGAATAAAAGGGGGTTTCCAGATGTTAAACTTTTGCACATAAAATGGCCCCTTATTTATCCTCTTTACCTAAATCTCACAAGCTTATTATCCCCTCCTAATGAAACATCACCAATCTGCAAGGAGAACAGCCTCTTACATACCGCAAAAGGTCGATAAAAGCTGGAACAAGAATCTCTGACAATTAGCCAGTATTTAAAAACCCTTTCAGGTGAGCTACAGCCCCATTCACTATTTTATTTAAACTCCAACCAAAAACATTTCACATAATCTGATAATGAGTCATGCAAAGAGCGCACGGGAGGAAACTGATTTGGATATGTAAATAATGACAGGTCAGGGCTGGCCAGAATGCACGATTAGAGTCCAGCATTTCCTCTTCAAGTGCTATTACAGAGAAGTTTAAAGTAGCTCATCAAGCTACGGGCTAGCACATTGTTTCCTCTTCCTTGCTGGGAAACTAGGTACCTTATGACAGCTCTACGGCATGATACCAGCAAATATCAGAGATGGAAAACAGCTGATGTCTTCCGTATCACTCATATCTTACCCTGAGGGGAAAAATAATGATTACTGCTTGAGTTTAGACATCACCTAAGTTAATGTATCAAATCATTTGTGTGCTTTTACCCATGGGTCATTATCAAGAGGTGATGACTAGAATAGAAGCCAGCCTTCTTGAGGTTATGTGCAGCACCCTGAGACACTGATGATGATGGAAATTCAGAGTGGCAAAGGTCAGCAAAGAGATTAAATACATGTGTAAAGGAACCTGTGCCCAGGAGCCACGATAAATCACTCACCCACTGAGTGTGTGTGTTTGTGTGTGTTTTAATGGTTTTCAACCTACTGAAAGTTATACTGGATTATCAATCGTACCCCACCATCATCTGTCAAAGCTGTGACACTGACACATCACGAGTTATGTGTGGTGAGCAGAGAAAGTGATTGTCGTAACTCGTAACAGCAGGAGGGATGGCTGGAATCCAGCCGACACTGTCCTGGTTGAAGCAGGCCTTTTATCGGTGCAACACTGGCTTCTGGAGCCCCTCGCCTTGACCCGCACTGTCAAAAACCATTCATTTTAGTTTTCACATCCTTTCTTTAAAACAATATAAGAATAAAAGGGTCAGGGCAAAGGAAAAGAGTCTTAAAATGAAGAGTGGGAAGCAGAAACTGCTGGTGACAACGCATACTATAACTCACACGATAGACTGAGAACACATGCTCCTCCACGTTTTCCGCTCCTCTTTTTTTTCCAGCACTCCCTTTTTTCCATAACAGATTCATGCTTGTGTATCTGTCTGTTTGTCCAACTTTGTTTTTTTTCCAACACTCCAGTGGGGATGTGACAGCAAGCACCCGAGCCCCTGACCTATAATCCACAAACTGTCATCCATATCCCTCCCCACTTGATCTCCTACATTTGTCTATGCATGTGTAGGGCTCCCAGCCCACGCTAATCCTCTGTGAGAGAATCCGCGGATACAGAATAAGAAGAATGCACACAATCATATACATTTATATACACACATGCGCCTCCACAAGTGGGGAGAAGCATGAGGTACACACAGCTGTGCTGAGCTCTGCACCACTAACCTACTTTGAGGATGTGACTGCAGCTATCAGTCTTTCTTTGAATCTGTGCCACTGCTGCAATACTTCATCTCCCTCCCTTAAACATACACAAGGCGACTTACTGTGCAAACACCTTGTCACAAGCACACACCCAAATATACACACTGACAGGTTGTTCAAGCATCTATGTGTCACGTGGTTACTCGGCTGTGATCTTAGTAGCCTTTCGGTTACAACCCGACCGCTGCTGCCGTTCTCAATAGCGCAGAGCCGTTGACGGGAAACGTAGAAGCATGGACTACACAACTGCAACAACAGCATGCTTCACGGTGCAGCTCATGCAGCCACACTCACCCTGTCTCTTGTTTTAAAAGATAAATTGATTTTGCATGATGCAGCAGTATCTTTCAGCACTGGGGAGTTCAATGAGGAAACATGCATATTTTCCTAAACAGAAATGTTCTGGGAAGGGATGTAGCTTGTTCTGTTGTCTTCATAGCCATTATAAACAACATGAACCACCTGAATAAGTCTGTAAATGTTAAAAAAAATCCCTTCTGATGCTGGGTTAGGGTTAGTGGCAGTACTGTGAGCCCCAAGAGGAAGACAGAGGGGCTGTTAGAGGCTGGAAGCCAGCCTAAGTTAACTGGACAATATGGTTGCTTGCTGTTTCAAACCGAGAACAAGCAACAGCATTTCACAGTAAAAGACATTATGGGACTCTTATTTCCAACCAGCTCTAACTGAATGACTCTATATGGCATCTAAAGTATGTCACCTGTTTTCAGTCCACAGGGAATGATAACTGATCACAACACAAGTGTTCTTGTACTTAAAGCTAATAATCAAGTCTTGCAGTTAAGGTGCTTGTCCACATCTGAACACAAGCACAGGAAGCTTAGCTCCAATGAAGTGGAGTCTGATCATACATAAAAGCAATAAAACCATACATCTATGGGGTCATAAGGTTAAGGAGATGGCTTTTACTTTTTATCAGGCTACAACGTAGACTTTTCCCTCCATCTAAGCTGCATGTGATTATAAAAACAAACCGATAAAATTACTGGCTGGGATGTATCTTTCACTAAGGCGTCCTCTCAGAACAAACACTCTTCTTCTTTGTGCGTAAATTGTGTCACACGATGACATAATAATGGCATAAAGTGCTTAATGTCCCCCCAGCTTAATGACCAAAGTGCACATATTAAGTATTATTTTTCATACTACTCATCTGCACTCCTTATGTTTGGTTAAATCAACCAAATCAAATACTGCTGTTCTCACATGTGAAATCCTGTGAAACATCTCTTCTAATAATGGAGAAACACTCAAAACACAGAACGGTGACTCACAGGGACCAGAGTTTAAAATCCCTGAACAATATATCCATCATTATCACTATTTAGCATATCCCCCTAGTCACTCAGCCACCCGTACCTCTCCCTTTGAGCCCTTTTCTTTCTAAAATTCACTTAATAAAGGCTACTACAAGCAAGTACAGCCAGAAAAGCTCAACTCCTCAGATGAACAACTGATATAGTTTATCGTTGTACTGAGTCCCAACACAAGTACAAACTAGTTAAACTTAATAAAGTTAATACAGCAAATCTGGTTCTGGTTCTACTGCAACCACTGGACAAGGTGCTGCAGAGTTAGAAACTGGTATTCCCGGGGGGATACACCTTTTTCCTGTAGGTCAAACAATCTTTACGCGCTTACATAATTGTTCCAACACTCCCTTTTCCCATCCGCTCCGGTCAGTTTTCTCTTTCCTTTCCGACAGACCCGAACAACGCACACACACACACACACACACGTTCTTTAACGCAGACACCCACAAAGGTCTAAGTGGTGCAGGATGTTCTTTGCCTGAAATTTACTTCAGCACATGACTCTAGCCTTCTGGGAGTTTCAACACGCTCAGATTTTTCTTTCCAAAGAGGAGAAAAATAGCAGGATTTGCTCCACATCTACCCTCTACGAGCCCCTTGATGGTCTTCATGCTACAGATTCCAGTCTGTGACTGGGTTGTGCTGTGAAGCTGCACAGCTCTGAGTGGCAGATAAAGAGGAAACTGGATAGGTCCATGAAAACCCTTTAGCCATTCTTTTCCCCCTCTGCTTCACACATAAGTTAAGTCTTGCTATCAGTCCTTATAAAAAAAACTCCTTTAAAGTAGTTTCTTAAGGCAGAATAGAGGTTCAAGAGGATTACACACAACTCATGCTCGATTGAAAGTGAGTCCTTACTGATGCAGAAGCTCACCTACAGATGGAAACTAAATCCAGAAAGCTGACTTCCATATGGGTCAATCTATCTTAAAGTCTCATGAGTCCCACTTAAACCACTGAAAGGATGTCACAAGTAAATATAATGTGCAATTTGATATCCTACGAAGGCCAAACTCAACAAGGGCCTTCTGTGTTCACCAATCTTTGGGCCGAAAAACAAGCCCACTTAGATCTTTACAGTAATGTCAAGCCTCACAGAAAGGCTAGACGTCTTTTCAACCAACTCTGGAGGCTGAGCCACAGCAAGCCTGACAGTTGTGCACGGCCACAAGTGTGAGAAAGCAACCCAAGCACGCAGCAGTCAAAACAGAGGAAGACACGTACACTTCAACAGAGGTGAGTCACACTGGTGGGAGCAAAAAAACGCCACACTAAAAACAGCATGTGTAAACTTTAGATAACAGAATACACACAAGGATGTTTGAAAGCACAGAAATTATTGTTACTGATGACAAAGAGGGTAAGAATAAATACAACTGTATATTCACTGTCTAGTTAGTGGACAGCCTGTTTGCTTAATAAGAATCTAACAACTATGAGTTCATGTAAAAGTCATTATACACATAGAAATGCTACTATTACATACAGTACAAATACGTAAAATTATTTATTTCATTTACATTCACATACTTATCTGGCAGATGAGTCCTAATTCTATAAACTTATTAAAAATTAAGAATAAAGAATAAGAATAATGGTACTAACAGATCATCATATAACATAATAATAATGTAATGCTTGGTAACGATAATCACAGACGTGCTGATCAAATGTGTTGAGATGAAATATATCTTTGATCATGTGGTATTGTTTGAAAGTAGTCTGATTACATAAACATGAATTAACATCTTCACTGATTTATCTGGTTTAATCCAGTGAAATCTTGGACTTTAATCTTTCTTAGCGGGTTTTCTAATGCAGTTCCCTGGATAACCATGGCGATGTGAAGCCTGGTTTGAGAATATATTTCCTGAAAAACGCAAGAAAATGTGTGTTTGGCATGAACCCTGCTAACCCATACATGGACTATTTCTGTGCATCTGGCTAAGATGAGACACACTAAGCTTTTGCTTTTGATTCTTAAAAGCCCCTAAATAAGAAACAAGACGTGAGCAGATCAGACAAACAACAGTTTGCTTTTGTGATGTTATGTAGATAATCCTGAAGTCATCCTCTAAATACAAACAGTTACTCCAGTCTTCAGTCAGATTAGACATTTTGTCTCAGATCAGATCATTTAAAATGAGGATTTGAAGGACAATCTTGCTCAGATTATGAGCATCAAGCAAAGAAAGTCAGAGCCATATACTGACACAAAACTAACATAATGTCTTGACTAAAATAAATGGTATAAATGGCTGCAGCTGAATGTGGTGCATGTTGAGTAAAAAGAGACTAACAGCTTGGGTCTGTCAGGGCCCCGCATGTTTTGTACACAACTCTCTCAGCTTTGAAGAGCTCTAGGCTTGTACTGCACGCCCCACTGCTGCTCCCTGACATCCTGCAGGGCCCTCAGCTCTCTCACCATCAGCAGCACACGGCCCTTACCGCCTGCTGGAGCGTCCTTTGGCTTGGGGTAAACATTCACGCTCCATCAGTTTTCCCCGAAGCCACACCTCTTTAGAAGCAGATCATACAGGTGAACCAGGTGACCCCTCTCAGGAGAGGTCAAAAACTAACAAAGGACAATGAGCTTGGAAACAACTATTAAAAGATGATTTGCTCCAATTATGGCTTCAGGATGTTCCTCTTTGGACAACTTTACAGAACATTTGCTGTGGAGGGAATACAGCAGCTGCACAATCATCTCCCAAGATCCCAAATCCTGCACAAAAGCTGCCGGCGCTGTCGGCACATGAAAACTAAAATATCTACACACAGCTCATTGTGGATGTTTCTTACTGCCTGAATAAAGTCGCAGTAGGCCATAACACCATAGACCACGTGCTGAAATGTGCTTTCACTCACTGACCTGCCAAGTTTAAATGACCGGGTGTGTAGTGTAGTGTGTAGATAGAGCAGCCTGTTGCCTAAATCATAAGTATCACACGACCTGCTGTGAAGCATAAATGCACAAGTTCATAACATATAGGAAGCGTTCACTTACGGAAAGCACTGAATACAGATCACCAAGTAATGGAAAGTGATGTCAAACTCCATGCAAAGCAGGAATGTGTTAGAGTAAACTGAACTCATCTCTGTCAGACAGCCGTCATTGTGACAAAGCTTTGCGGCTCCTGCTGGGTCTGTTGTTCACTGAGGGAGCATTGTGGCTAAAGGCATTGTATTTCTGAATGTCACACGTGTCAGGCAGATTACTAGACCTGTTCTCTATACAAAAGCAAGAGCAACAAATGACCACCGGGTTTCGATGGGAGGAAGATATAAACCTGAAAGAAACTGAAGGATTTGTCAGTGAAACCAAACAGAGTTTAAAGAGCAACTCTTTGAGGCTGTACCATTGACGCTGTGTATAAATAATGGATGTAGCCTCAGGGTGTGACAAGTTAGGCTAATCATAGCGCTTTTTACTTGATTTCTTTCTTTCAACCAGCGGGGCACAACTCCCATCATTACCAAAAGATGTCTGCTGATCTGGAGATCTACGTCTCTTTCAGGTTATTTGGTAAACATGTTCATAATGAATTTATGACCAAATCGCGACCTCTCAGTATCACTGAAAGGAGCATAATGTACATTTTCTAAATGTTTATAAAGTTTGTAAAGTTTTCATTCTTTTAGGTGAAGAATACTCACTCATGCTACTGTGCTGCTGAGCATGAATGGGTCTTAAGATTACTCGGACTGCAGTCTACTGCAGGTAAAACACACTTTAACAGAGAAAAAGAAGAAAATCTGTTCAAGCAAACTCACTTTTTTGTGCTTTTTTCTTCATTATTCACAGATTTACATGGAAAAACATGCCTTTGCAATTATGGGGTTTAGCATCTTGCCAAAGAAAACTTTGAAAAATTGTAAACTGGAGAAACTGGGAATGACCGGCTCTACTTCTGACCCCCATCCAACCAAGAAACACATAAACTGCAGCTGAAACGGAGTGAAATGTCATTAGTTGTACAGGTAGGTGGTCATAAACCGCAGAGAAAATACACCAAACTGGTGCCATGAGAATCATCAGGGGATCAACAAAGTAATCTGGAGCTGTCCATAGAATGCATTTAACATTAAATATATGAACCAGGTGGCCAAACTATGGGGAGGTCTAGAGGATAAAGACGAAAAGAAAAGAAAATCAGTCTCTTGGTACCATGAAGGAGTTGGGGAAGTCTTATACCAGTCCTTTGCAAGTTAAACTAAAATCACATGCATATTACCCATGTGATTAAAAAGAAAGTGAGGGAATGAGAGAACATTCAAGTAGAAAAGAGAGTAAAGGAGAGATAGGAGAAGAAACTGATGATAGCATGACTTGGTTGATACACCTGCTGTTCTTTGAGTTAATTGTGACAGAGCAGAAGGACTTATGCAGAAAGAAACTATCATAATATACTGCTGAATTGATCCAGTAAGAACATGAATCTACTGCCCCTCTCCCTCGCTGCCTTTCATTGGCCGAGCTCCATGCATCACTGGCAATTTTCCATCTTTGCTCTGGCACAAACACATGCACACACATCTCATTCCCTTTCAGACTTCTCACTATCACATCTATTACAAATGTATCTGTGGGTCACACATGCTTTTTTCCATCCTTACACTTCTCTTGTTCTGTCCTCTGACTCTCTAACTCATTACGTCTGTCACTTTTCAGTCCTCCCTCCTGCTCAACTTATGCCATGACAAAATGAGTGCAAGGAGTGATGGTCGCATATTGAACCTTGTCAACCAACCTGCCACAGAGCCTCTGCATCACCCTGAGTAGATTCATGCCTGTAAGTGTGACCCATGTGAGGTGAGTGTGTGTGAACTTGTTCTTAAAGGAAACTTCATGCATGAAAAAAACAGAAAATAAAGAAAACTGGAGCTCTGTGGTGTTTCTTCAGGACACAGTTTACTCCAGATGCAAGAGCAGGCAGTGGAATAAATCACTCTAAGTCATGATCTATCCATCTTCACAGCAACAAAGGGGAAAAGGAGAAATGCCATTTGTGTGCCAGTGTGTGTTATCTCGCAGCCATGAATGTGTACGAGTCTGTGTTTATGTGAACTTGGCTTCTGCTTCCCTACTTGGGATTGCAGGAACACGTCTGTCTGTGAGGCTACGCTGAGGTGTGCCACCACTAGTGGAAGCCAGGCAGGCTGAACACAGCACAATGACAGCTTTATGCTCAGGTACCATGCGTGCAGTGTGCCAGCAATTAGTCATATCCTGCAGCCAGTGGCGCAAAAAGTATATATGCAGTGCATGCGGCGCATAGGGGCGCTGTACCAGAGGGGGCGCCAAAGCGAAGATGTAAA
>JBAMHV010000022.1:11037752-11064330 GCA_037177535.1 Pseudomugil gertrudae
AAAGACAGACACCGGTCCCCGCCCGACCTCGACTGCCCTCTATCCCCCCTCCCCCCTTTCCTCCTCTCTCCCCCCCACCCCCTCCCCCACCTAGTGACATGTCTGCATACCCCTCAGAAAATAGGTAGTTGCGCCCCTGCCTGCAGCAAGAAGTTAACATGTGGGACAAAAAACCTCCGATTAAAAAAAGGGGAGGGGATAACTGCAGTGAGCAAGTCTTACCAGCAGGGTTAGAGGAAGAACATGGCAAGGATCTGATAAATAGCCTGAGTTTGATAGACCAGGATTTTGGCCAGAGTGGTGGCACAGTGGTGGGTGACAGTACAGACTAACCCAGCCTGACCTCCTCCAAACCCAAACCAATAAGGGGATGTAATTCACAGACTCCTGTCACAACAAAACATCTATTCTTAGAAGAAACACAAGCTTTTCTGATGAGTCAATAAATGAATCTGTCTTTCACAGCTTTGCTGCATGTCCACAAGACCTGATGAGCTGGTGAAATCCCAACCAACAACTAAAAAACAGCTGAGATCAACACAAGTCTCCTCATGGCGGAACTAAAAAGGTCTCTGATAATGACAGTGATGTTTTAATCAATCACACATGCTTATCCACTTACATCTGATAACCTGATTGATCCCTAATCATTGTTCTCACTCTGGATTAATCTTTTTTAGCCTAATTAAACACATCTAGCAAATAAGAAGCCTATGGAGAAAAACTTTAAACCCCTGTAGCACATCACAGAGGATATTTTCATTTAGGATGTACATGGCAGAAAATGTGAGCATGAATTTAAAAATAAAATTCCATGTTGAAAATATGTGAGCAGTCTATACACTTATTATTATTATTATTATTATTATTAATAATAATAATAACCAGATACAGAGGCACATGTTTTCCTATACTTTCGTATGAATCAAAACGGAGGAATGAATTATAACGAATAAACCATTTAGATACCTTGGTTGTCTTCGTCCATGACTGCAGCCAGTTAATTTCTAAATCTCCCCCAAAATCGGTCGCAGAAACTTCCGCTGGGTTTAATATGCTGCAAATGCACGTCTTAATGTCCAGGACGCATTTGCTACACAGGTAGTCTCACAGGCAGCAGCGTCTCCCTTTAGGAAATGTTGTGGCCATTTACGCCTCCCAGTGCCAGTCAGCTCCTCCGGCCCTTGTCTGTCCGTCACGCGCGGAGCGATGTGTCTCCGTAGCAGCAGTATGATGTGTTTTACCCACAGTGGCCGAGCGTGCTATCGTTATCTCTCCAAATACGCTTTCACTCCACTAGTACGGGGGGGACAGTCTTCACGACTGAGTCAAGTTGCCTAAAATAAAACAAAAACGATACCGGAAGTTTTGTCGTTTGTTTTAAAAATAAAAGAGAGGCGCTAAATTCGTCGTGTGACTTTTATTATTTTGAAACCCCCTACCGGAAGTAGCTATTGTATATATATGTTGTGCTTTTATTGGCGGTAGGTGTTAATCCCAGCTCCGCTTCAGAGATCTGAGTTTCGCGTCAGCGTTCATCACTGATCAGCCTTCACGTGACTCCAAGAGGCATCACATCCGAATAAGAGCACCTTAATAAGGTCAATTATTGCTTCTTAATGTTCAATTACAGCGTAATATTGAGCTCAGAGTTTGTGACTCTATATACTGGCAATTTATTAGGCTATTATTTCCTTGTGACATTTTAAAAATGAAATAAATAGATACATTTGAATGACTACTACTACTACAACTAATAATAATAATAATAATAATAATAACAACAAAGCTATGATTGTTTTGAGGTTCTGCCTCTTTAAATGACTTTAAATGACAGTTTTCCTCTTTCCCACTTCACAAATTCAGGGGTCCACCACATATATTACTATATGAGTCAATTCACTTTGACGTAACAATATAAGACCAAAATATTCTAATGTATTTTTATGGATCATTTCATGGATTATTTCCTAGCATCATTAATGCCCAGTGCTCATGTTTTAATGGCTTATGTGAATCTCATCTGAAATAAATGTGTATTATCTAAAGTAGTTTAACCCAATATGATATGACGCACACATAGTTTATAAAGTGGTAATGGATTTTACTTTTAATCTAGGAAAATTTAGCAGTTGAATAAATGACACCCAGTTAAATCAAAATTTGAATACTTTGCTCTCTTTTACATGTCTGTTATAATGAGCTCAATATGTGACTCATTGTACATGTTAATCATTCATAGAAGCAGTGTTTTTGTCATTGCTGTGATCCTGATATACCAAAGGAGGGTCTAAAAGTAATTGATCAATTAGTTAATAAATATTAGCTTGCTTTTCTGTTACACAAAATTAGATGTAGCAGTTTATTGTGTTGCTATGCTGCCTACTTTATAATGCAAAACTTTAAAAAAGGGTAGATTTCACCATGAATTATCGGTACTTTTTAGATGGCACACACACACACACACACACACAGATATTTGCAGAAGTTGTTTCTACAGCACACGTGGTTTCAATTACAGCATTCCTGCTTCCATAGAGAAGGAGGGGGTCTCTCTTCCTGTGCGCCTTACTCCAGTGGTGAGGCATGAACGGACTCTTTATTATATTCATTCATTTATACAAAGGTGTCACTCTGAATGTTTTATTCTCTGTCTAAATAAAATGACATTATGGCTCCAGACCCCCCGCGACCCCGCTCTGGGATCAAGCGGTAGAAAATAGATGGATGGATGACACAATCAGTTATCCAGACACCGTGTGTTGAGTCAGGAAGTTTGTTTGCCTTGTTTAAAAGAATAGTTATGCGCTTCCTACTTTAAATACAATCACAATTATTACTGTAAAAAGAGTACAGTTGTAATTGCAATATGGATTCTTCACATTTAGCTGAAAAACTTTACATTAAAGAGGCAAAAACAAACAGTGAGAATCCCAAAAGGACTTATTTTCTTTAAGTTTGCATCAGCAGAACCCCTTTAACCAGCAGAATCCAGTCTGGATCAGTCTGTTGCTGAAAGACAAGAGAAAAAAAACACGTGAAAACAACAAGATCCTCACATTACACCTGGATAAATGCAGAGGGAGCTGCATGGGACAGACTGAGTGCAAACATCCAGTGTTTGTTTTCTGTGCACTCTGGAATGAAGCTGTACTTGTGAAGATATAACCATATGTTTCAAAGGAAACTTAATTCCTGGAGATGTGTGCTACTTTGTGGGGTGGAAAAACTAGAGGGAAAATATCTGTCCACATACCGATTTTGTAGCTTTTTGTTTGATGACAATCATGACAGAGAAAATATGGAGGTAAGGGATGTTTATCTGGGGGGAAATCTGGTTGAAGCTCCAATTTTGAGGCCAGAAAGAGTCTCACTCCCTTCTTTTCCAGTGGTTATTACATTTAGCAAACTAGCAGGACCAGTTACACAAACAGCAGCGCTAATAGGACCAGTCTTGGTAACTGGGTCATTGCTTGGGAATATGGTTATGAAAAGTTTTACTGGCCATTCACGTCTTTGAGATGTCAAACTGAGCACTGCAATGGAAAGCTCTGTTAAAAGCATTTAATTTCCTGAGTTTGTATCTCTCTGGCACACAAACGGAATACGTTCTGCCTCATAAATGTCATGCTTATGTGGTTATGACTCATGAAAGGAACCTTAAAGTGGCCCAGATATCCTGCATGATTACCAAATGTGACCCTGATGGGACAGAATTATAAATATTGAAGTGAAATAAAGAAAATATCAGTTTGACTCAGTCACAGTATGGAGTGTAGATGGCTGAGTGGTGCTTCAGTTAAAAAATAGGGGCCATAATGTGACCCCTAAAGTGTAACTTGAAGGGAACATGTGTGGGGCTGTCTCTCAAGAACCACAGTGTCTGTACCCCCAGGGAGGTGCTCGTCTGGCAGATTAGGCCAAACATCATGAGAAACGTCTGCGATACTCCTGACCGACTTCACGTGACCTGATTGAGCAGTCAAACCACGTCATATGCTCCAGTCAACACGGCAAAGCCCAGAGGGTGATCACCTCCTCCATTTACAGTTCCCCACCCCTGCACATGTAATTACACAGATAAGCAGCCACCTCACTTTCCTGACCTCTATTTCTCCATCTCCCCCAAATTTATCCTTTAAAAAATTGATCAAAATTAATTGCAAAATGATAAAAACTCTTCCTAACGTTGCAATGGAGTAACTTTTTCTTTCTTTTCCCACCAGCAGGTCAAAGTTTTATGATGCAAAGTGTCTCAAAAGCTCCCAAAAGGTTCATTAAATGTCTACTTTTGTCACTTTCCTGCTTAACTTCCTATTTGATTTATACTTTTGACCTAGGAACAAACCAAAACCAAGGCTGTGACAGGGTCACCAGTTTCCTTCCTGTTGTGAGGGGTAATGAGGTTCATTTTTGGGTGATGGCATGCATGTGACAGAGGTCACAGGAAGCAGAGTGTGGCAGGATTTCCTCCCTTATTCTCTACATTTTAAAATCCAGCTCTGCATCTTGGCCACGTCTTTCCTGCCACCATCTGATTGAAGGGCAAAGTTGAGTTGATTTTCTGGATCCAAGGACACACATGAGAGGAGCCTTTATTTGATCTCACAAAGACAGCAGTGTGTGCCTGAGACCTTGAACGTAAAGCTAGGAATGAGCCCCCTCATCTGAGGTACAATTTAGAAGAACATTCAGTAATTACATAAGAAAACATGAAGTGCTGAAGATTTAGTTCATTTTCAAGTCTTCAAAATATCCCAACAAACACACACCTACGCACAGCAGTGTGTATACATACAACATAAACACAACATGCAGGGTCAGGCTTTTTGTGAGGTAAAAATACAAGCATCCCAGCACACATCAATCATCATTTATCATCCTTTTATTTCAACATATGTTAGCGTTTATGCCCAAAATGGCAAACAGCCTCTGCACATCCAATGCTGTACAGTATTGGAATCATAAGGAAAAATATCTGGAAAATTACAAATGTAGCAACTAAACATGTGCACACAACACAATGCCAGAATAACACCTTCTAAAATAGTTGCAGATTCACAAGCTTACTTTTGTTTGTCTGACCCACTTCAAACCTACCAAATTAATGTTGTAAATAACGTCCCATCCTCCTCTTTCTCTTCCATACCTCCCTCTCATTCCTTCTTTCCCCCTCTTGTCCTCCCCCTACGACTGATTTCATTTTCAGGCCAGCTCAATGCTCATTGCAGCACCTGATATCCTGTTTGATGCTTTGCCTGTACCTCCTCTCTGTGGTTAACCGTATTTAAATAGAAGGAGTAACCTGGATCTGTTCACAAAGAGGGTATTATACAAAATGA
This sequence comes from Pseudomugil gertrudae, assembly GCA_037177535.1. Classification (NCBI taxonomy): domain Eukaryota; kingdom Metazoa; phylum Chordata; class Actinopteri; order Atheriniformes; family Pseudomugilidae; genus Pseudomugil; species Pseudomugil gertrudae. The sequence continues at coordinate 11,043,095 of JBAMHV010000022.1, forward strand.
TGCTCTGCAGAGAAAAAGGGCACCCATCAGGACTAATGCATCTGGGATAAAATCATCTGGATTAATGTTTGATTACATTTAGTAATCCAATGTATTTGCATCCGTGAGTGTTATGACATGTTTTAATAACAGTTCTATGAAAATGTAGTCTTTTTCTTTGTCACTTTAAAATAAACATGTGAGCTGGACAGTTTAGCTCTTTGTTTTACTTCATTTAAAGTCTTTAATATCTTTATTTTTTGTGCAGATTAATTTTTTGTGGATATGACAAACAACGCTTTGACGTTTATCTGCTACAAATTCTGGCCCAACCATTTCCTGTTTGTTTGTCTCACAGACGCATAAACAGTTTGGATTGTCAAACTTCAGTGTAACAGAATCTAAAACTAAAGGTTTATTCAAATACGTGTAAGACTGTTGACCAAAAGGAAAGATAGAGTGGAAATAAATGTTTTCTTTGTTTGTTGGTTGTTTTTTTTTTTGCATGTTTATCCTGGAAACATTTGTTCTTTTTTCTTCTTATTTCTTAAAAATATCCCATGGAAAGACACAGGTTGTAGTAAAGGTGTTAGTCTGTTTAAGAAGAGTCAAATCATCATGCATGAAGCAGATAAAACACCTAAGGAGACTGTAAAAACAACTAAAACGGAGTTGACAGCTATCTAACACATTAAAACTGGAAGGATAGTAGGGAACTATGTCTTCAAGGAAGAAATGGGTTCAGAAAAAGGTCCTTAGTCATCATGATCCCTAATCAGTGCTGCTAACAAGAGAAAAGGTCTATTTGCTAAGATTGGACTCTGGAGCAATGAAAGAAGGTCACATGATCTGATGAGGCCAGATTTAACCTGTTCTAGGGTGATGGGTGCATACGAGTAAGCAGAGAGGCAGATGAAGCTAGCACCAAAACTCCTACTCCTCCTGTACAGTGCCATGATCTGGGGTTGCAGCGGTTAGCCAGGTCTTACATTTTTCATTATTATGTCCCCAAAGAATGAGGTCAGCCGACTATCCGGATATACTCAAAAACCAGTTTATTCCATCAATGTATTTTTTCTTTGCTGGCATATTCCAAGATGACAATGTCTGAATTGATCAGGTTTAGACTGTGAAAGAGTGATTCTGGGAGCAGGAGACATCATTTTCCCACGTGGACTGGTCACCATGGAGTCCAGACCCGAACCCCATTGAGAATCTTTGAGATGTGCTGGAAAAGGCAATCAATCCAAGATTTTGGTGAAAAATGAATGCAACACTGGATGGAAACAAACTTGTAACATTGCAGAAGCTTATTGGAACAATGCCACAGCCAATAGGTGCCATAATAAAGCTAAATGTATCTGTTATCCATTAAAGCTGCACCATTGACAAAATAGCAACTGACTTGTTTGGAGAAAGTTAAATGGGTGATTTGCTAAATGAGAAGTCACCAAAACCCTATACAAATGATTAAAGTTGATAAATAATGTGTATGGATATGGGTTTGTACATTAAAACACTGCATTGCAGCAGTGATCAGACCATTTCCATTTGCAGTATTATCAGCATTTCACAGCCAAATAAAACGTGAGCTGCTGCAGATGCCAAAGGCTAAAACACTTTATCTTTATTCTACTCCCCCCTTTTTTTCTGAGGGTACAAACAGCCGTTGGTAAAACCAGGGTAAAGATAACCTGACTTATCTTTCATCTATAGATCTCTCTGTTTCAGTCAATCCTCTATGATAACCCTATTAAAATATCTCTCCCAACAAATCCCTTTGAAATAAATCCTCTATTCTTCCAGAAAAGGGGGGTGGACAGTATGGTTGGTCTGTCACAGTGAGAAACATGGTTGCCTTGGCAACCACGGATGGTTTTATGCTGTAGTCTGGTGTCAGAGTGAGTGGTTAAAATAAGTTTGCTTGGAACGGTTTTGCTCTGCGAGAGGGTGACAGCATTTTGGATATTTACTGTATCGAAGACCCCAAACTGAACAGATCTGAACATGTCATCACTCTATGAAAGAAGGAGATTCACAAAAATAAATCACACTGGATTTGTTCCTTGATAAAGCCGGAGGGCTCAGAGAGCCACAAAAATCAATTAATTCAGGCGACGAATACAGTAATATTACAATACCAGTTTTATAAACATGACCTTGTGACATAAAGTGTCGCTGTAACACATCTTAACCGTGTAATTCTCTTCTGTATCAGTCTGATTCTGACTTTAAATAAGAGACAAGATTAGTTTTAAACAGCAAGTAAATGCAATCTATTGTGCGTGACTGCTTCCCCCTGGTGGACAGATTGCGTTACTACATTATCCAGCCTGAAGATGTAGATCATTTGTCAACCAGAAAGATTTCTATTTAAATTTTCCCTTAAAGGTTCAATCCATGAAATTTTTTTTTGACAAATAGTCCTCTTTTGACATATAATGTGACATATCAGAATTTTAAGCTTTTTTTTAAACCATAAAGTGATGCAAAATGTCTCAGATGGGTGCTATAAAGTTAAAGATTTAAAGCAATATGGCTCATTCAGGGCGCATCCTTCTGATGTTCCACCTTTTGCATTTTCATTAGCATAATGTAATACATTTCTGCATGTTTTGTCTAATAGGATTGTTTTCTCCAGGAATCTTTCTGTGAGGAGTTTGCATGTTCTCCCAGTGTTAGCGTGGATTCTCTTCGGGTACTCCGGCTTCCTCCCACACTTCAAAGATATGCACCTTGGGGATAGACTGATTGGAGACTCTAAATTGCCCATAGGAGTGAGTGTGTGTGTTGGCCCTGTGATGGACTGCTGACCTGTCCAGGGTGTACCCCGCCTCTTGCCTGATGTAACCTGGGATTGGCTCCCGCTCCCCCGCGACCCCGTTCAGGGAGAAGTGGTAGAAAATGGATGAATGGATTGTTTTCTTTTTTGGAGTTATGTGTGATAGCAACTATGGTGTCATTCCGACTAAAATGTGAAAAGTTTAATCATCTTGGCAGAATATCAGTGCCTTTATCCTTCTTCATTCTCCCTGCCAGGTTTTCCACCCATAGCCAGAAAGATGTGTGCATTATATTTGTATCAAAATAATAGTTTTAAATACATTTGAAAAATTCATATGAAATCTTAACACACCAGTTGTGTTGATGTGAAAATAATTAAACTGTATAAAATTAGAAAAAGAAAGAGACAAGTGTTTTCTTTTGTTTATTCAATCATTCTCTGCATCAGGTTTGTGATGCTGACCCCTCTACTGAATCATGTCATTGAAATTCAATCTTGAGACAATGCAGTTATGTACCGTGTCTGTATTTATATTTAAGGTAACAGTTTTCACTAATATCACCTCTTCAGTCCTAGTGACATGAAGAAACACAACAGTGAGAGTTGCTACTTGTGTGTACAAACACAGACATGCAGTGATTCCTGCTTACACTGCACGCATTAGCTTTCCAGTTGGCAGCTCAGCGGTCGTACCCTAAAAAATGTTGATCTCAAATAAAGTGTCTGAACATAGAAAAGGGAAACAAAATCAGCATGCTTGTTTATGTCATGCTATGAAGATATTTCCTTCTGAGAATAAAGTGAAAAGTGTGTTTTGGCCCTGTGGCGATACACGTCAGACAATTTAGAGAGCAGAAAAATAAACACGTTCACAGCAACAATCATTTCATTTAAAACTCCATGCTGAAGTCCTCACACTCTAAAGAGAGAGGGCTAGGTAAAATAATCTTCCCAATCTGGATGAGCAGGCAGCCCCGTGATCAGTGACAACAGGACCTCTTTCACCTCTACATTTGACTCATCAAGTCTCATAAAGGCAGACATCACTCCTGCCCTTCACATGAAAAGGCACCACGCTTGTGTGGAAACAAGCAGCCACATCACTTTATTGCATAGTCACACAAGCTTGCAGGATAGTGTGTCGTCCCCCTCCACATCGCTGCAGGGTCAGCCAGTGTTTTGTGTGTCTTTGCATGGCAGTGCTTTTAAATCCAAATGCAGCAAACTGAGGATTCAGTGGATTTCAATGTGAACCTGTAAAGAGAAAACTGGTTTTAGGGCTTGACATCACAAACTCAATGAACGATGAGGATGTACGTTCGCTGCACTTCAACTTAAAATTAGCAACAGACATTTAGTTGTTGGGTGTCGTGTTAATTTTAGAAATTGTGGTTCCTGTTTAACTGTATAACCAGACTGGGATGTCTGAGGCTTCCTTAGGATAAACCAGTAAGGTACCAAAAGATCTTAAATAAGTTACAGAAACTAGTCATAAGTATTGTTTATTAGATTTTCCAGCTACACAAAACATCCTGGTATGTACAATGGCTACATTTTGAAAGGGGAAGTTGAAAACCAATTAAAAACGGAAATAAATACTTGCTTCTGTTAAAGGGAACAGTCAACAATTATGTTTATTACAGTGAACATCTCAATAACACTATACTCAGAAATAACCAATAAAATATAGTTAACTCGAGTCTTAATTGTACTTTTTAAAAATACATAATATACATTAAAAACGACATTACTTTTAAATAAACAAAACAACAAAAAATACTATTATTATTATTTATTGTCCGGAATGCTTTAGACATCAGTTTCTGTCGGACCAAAACAACAAAATACCGGCAGCTGTTTTTATTTTGTATAACAAATTAATCTTTTCTCCATTTAAAACATATAATTATGAAAAAGCTTCTCGATGTTCTGTCAACGAGCAGGCACACATTACAAACCGACCCAATCAGCTGTTTGGTGACGCGCGTGGTTCCCAAAAGGGAAGTGTTACCAAACAACTGAGACAACTTACCTGTAATCTGACATTAAACATCATCGAGGCGACAAGGTAGATATAGGGGAATCTTATTCTCAGGCGCCATGCCAGATCAAAAAATATCAACAAAGTCCTCGTTAAGCCTTTGCAAAACACTCCATATGTCCGTCCAGCGGAGCCCGAAAAGCGGAGCACTAGATACGTCAGCCCCGCCATAAAGCCCAAATCTGCCCGCTTTGTTGGCTTACTAAGTCCACAGGTAAGACGACGCTAGAGACTTAGAAAGAGATGTATGACAATTCATATTTCTATCGCTGACTGACGCCGAGCTCCATCCTATATTTTGGTCTTATCACCTGAGCTGCTCCACCCCGACGGCTTTTCTAAAGAGGACTAATAACTGTGCGACACGCGGATGTAGCTAGTATAAAGGACATGTAAGCCCTGAGTTTTGACTATCAGGAACACACACACACACACACACACACACACACACTATATGCCTATCGGGGTGTGAGTGTGTGCGTGAATGCGCTTGATAGTGTAAAGCAGTGAGATCACTGGTGTAAAGCACTTTGAGTGATTAGCAAGACTGGAAAAACGTTACAGAAGTACGAGTCAATTTACCATTTACCAAGAGCAATGCTGAATATTCTTGTTCTATTCTTTTTGAAGGAAATACAGTATACCTGTATCAATGTTCCTGACTTCAAAATGCCCAGTGGACATGTAAAATAGTGAAAATTCAAATTATATTGAATTTCAAATCACATGTATTGTTCTGCTGTTTTTTTTTTATTGAAATAGTTTCTCATAATAAGAAGTCACGAGTATCTACAGTCACATAATCAGTTGGTAGATCCGCACAAATACATTTATTTTCTTGATCTTAAAACATCAATAATAGCATGTGCAGTTCCCTACGTATTGTTGGCAATTATTTGTTACACGCTCGGTGCTAGGAAGCATTGTTTTGTAAACATCCAGCGTCTTGTCTCTCTGACGCAAGGCAGGAAAAAATAAACCGGTTTGTAAATGCGTAACAGCAAGTTAATTGGGTTTATGGTGCAATGACTGAATTGCAAAGAAGTTAAGACAGATTTAGCCTGGTCTCTTGAAACGCTACCTGGAAGGCACATGTCAGGTAATAAAACCTGCCACATAAATTCCACAATAATCATTGAGGATGACGTCAGTTCCTCAATCAGTGTCACACGCTAATTCACCCGTCTTGTTCATGTTCATGTTTTAATTCTGTATTTTTACAAGCCAATTTTAAAATAATGTTTCTGATAGTTTGTGCGATATAATATTTTATATTGCCCTTCAGGCTGAAAATACATCGGAATGGTAGCAGCTTTTTTTCAATGTCTATTTAGTTTGGTCAAAGTGTCTGTGGGCGTTACCGCTTCACCGGATGCACCATCTGGTGGTGGCTGACAACATTTTTTTCCCTTAGGGGTGGTGGCTGCTATTTTGCTCCATAGCTCCGAGAACAGCCTACGAAAGCATGGGAATGTTGCGAGAGAATTTCTGAGCAAACTTGAGTTGAAGTGAGACATAAGTTACTCTAAGTTCCCCACACGCTTCTACTCTCTCGAGGAGTTCCGTCGTAGCACCGAGGGCCGTTGGCAGGCGTCTGTTGAGACATTTCGCCAGCGAGCAGTTCCGGACAAAGGAAAAAAGACTTGTGCTAACGTTAGCTAGCACTGGAGCTAACTTAGCATTCCTTTAGCTGCGACGCAATGCAGGCCATAAAGTGTGTCGTTGTTGGAGACGGGTAAGTTAACAAAACGGATTTGTTTATAAGTAAGTGTTTTTTATTTGATGTTCAATGACTTAATGTAATGTTAGTTGAAATGCTGTCATCAGATCAGCTAACATTTAAACATGTACTCTCTTACTTTTCCAAACGGGAAACTTAGCAACTAAGCTTGAACTCTCCTTAAATTATTGCGCTTTTGACATTACAGTTTTGTCATCTTTTTTGCCAATATGTCTTATTTAACATGATTTTCTCTTCGTTAACTAAATACGGGACTAGAACACATAAAGGTGGCTAATTGTTAACCTTAAGTTTTAATTTTCTTGAGTTGGGTTAGGCGTCATAAGACAGTTTTTAAATCCCTCATTTTGAAATTAGGATTACGTTTGTGAGGCAACATCTGAACAAATTAGAATATTAAAGCATCAAAGTTATTTGTGTATGTTTACTGGTGGTATAATAAACTGCTAAAACAGGACGCGTTTCCTGTTTCTTAGGATTAATAAGAAAATCCGATGGTTTAGTTAAAGGCGGGGGGGTTAACACACGAGCCAAGACACACTCATATGTGTAATCATTTGTATGAAGTAAACACACTTATAAGTTCTTGTAATGGGTGTGGTAGATGCCACAGAAGCAGAGTCATGCAAGGGCCTCTGATTGAGTTTTATTTTGTATTTAGAATAAGAGGAACCTTGCATAAGATTTGGCTGACTGCACAGCTTTCCCAGTAACAGCAATGTTATGTGTGAACTTTGTATTTCACATGAAATAGAACCAGCCTAGTGTGACCCTGGTCTTAGTGTGAGCACTTAAATGGATATCTTTTTTATGTCATCTTGTTTTTTATGGATTAAACAGGAAGTAATTGATGAAAAATTCACTCAATTCTTATTAGGTTTTTGTGTTTTCCTTGTAACATTATGTAGTGTTTGCTCTGCAGATTAGGTTTAAATGCTTTAAAGTAACCTTTTACAAGTTCAAAAACAGCTGGTAGTATTAGACCACATGTAACGCTACTGATGACAGAAATAAGATATTTCTGTGAGTTTTCTACTATATTAGTATAAGACGTATAAGTATTCCCAAAAGTCTGCCTAAATGTGCTTAGTAATTCAATTGTGGTAAGAAAATCAGGTCACTGAGGCGTCATTGAACAGACCTAATCTGTTAAACTTGTGATACCGCTTTAACATACATGTCTCGTATGTAGAATTGCTTCACATTTAGCTTATTTCCCCCCACTTTTCTCTCTTCTAGTGCTGTGGGTAAGACATGTCTGCTCATCAGCTACACCACCAATGCCTTTCCTGGAGAGTACATCCCCACAGTGTGAGTATCTGAGACTGCAGTGCAGTGTGTATTTATTTATTTATAATGGTCTAGCTGTCCGTCATGTGTCTCCACCCTTGTCTCCTACAGTCACTGCAAGATGGAGGCAACATCTTACTCTTCTGTTTTCTTTATAGCTGAAAAATGGTTGCTTGTGCGCTAAAGGTTACAATAACTGAAATTAAGCTTAAAGGAAATGTTTATTACTGGAAGTTATGAGGAAAACCTGTTTTGATAACCATCATAGTCATTGTACTATGAACATACTGAACTTTAAATAACTCGCTGAACTTCTTGGTTTGAGATGATTTAGTAAGTTTAAAAGGGGCAGACATGATGGGAATATGAATATCTCTTGTTTCATGTTTCTAGTAGTTTTCTGTTTTTAATGTGGCTGATGTGTTTGGCTCATTTGCACATCTTTGCTTCTGTCAGGTTCGACAACTACTCGGCAAACGTTATGGTGGATGGGAAGCCAGTTAATCTGGGCCTGTGGGATACAGCAGGACAAGAAGACTATGACAGACTCCGCCCACTTTCGTACCCACAGACGGTACAACAAAAACACCCAATTCTGTATCATGATTACCTACTTAAAACATTTCAGTTAGAAATAATAAGGATGTTTATAGAGAAAATCAGCACACCTTGGTGAACAAGGAACTATTATATTCTTTTTTTTTTCCCCTTGTGTTCCTAACAGGAAGTGAATGTCATGAGCTCTGATTGCTTTGTTTCTTTGTCTTATCAGGATGTCTTCCTTATCTGCTTTTCACTTGTGAGTCCTGCCTCATTTGAAAACGTCCGTGCCAAGGTAAGTAGGTTGTAAGCACAACAACACATATCAGTTTAAGGGCACACGGAAAGCAGAATTATGAATATTGTTACTTTCAGCATTGCTTGGATACAAATGTGCTTTTATTGATCTAGACGGCTGTCTTGTTATTTTAGTATTTTGTAAATGACATATCTGCAGGATTAATCAGCTGCTAGCAAGAGCTTAATATGTTGCAACCTACTGCAGCTAATTATAAGTTATAAATGTTCTTAATAATGATTGGGTACAAGTTGCATTTATTCTTCTAGAGAAAAGGAAACGAAAAATCTTTGTTTGAGAAGCGGAATAATGAAAGTGATACCTACTTGAAAAAGTGCTTTAAATGTAATTTTTTGTTAAACATCTTTAGGAATCACATTTTTTTCTGTAACCACAACGTTGAAATTGAGTCAAAGCCTTCAGTGTGACATGTCACTTTAAATAACTTATGTGAAATATGTAATTGGATACAATATACTTTATTCAAAGTTAATAACATGGAAAATAGATGTATTATGAGTTGTGGGTCAATTAAAATTAAATGTTTTCATTGTTGGCAGTGATTGAATGGAGCATTTATCTGCTTAACCCAGGCTTAAATGATTTCATAGGCTTAAAAGAGACTGAGAAACAAATGTTTGTGTTAGCAGTAATGTTTTCAAGAAACCCTGAGACTAAAGACTTATTGGGGAATGAAGCTTCTGATTTGAGTATTTTAAAGACAGCAAATAATGATTTATTAAAACCGTTTTAGTAACCCCAATAAAACGATTTGCTCTCTTCAACAAGTTGTACAGTGAGAAAACTGGTGTTAGATTGCTTTTGCTGCTTTGTATTAAAGTTGAGGCTAAATTTATTTGCATTGGCAAATAAATTGAGTAAGTACACAGATATTTATCTTTTTACTTCAACATAAAGTAACTTAAGTGACCACTATCAACCCAGTATATCCAGAAAATGGTGAATAACAGTTTAGTATCAACTTGCATACCTGCAGTTTTTGGACTACCAGTAGTAATAATGCAGTATCGCTCACACATATTTAAAAAAATTCTCCTAAATATATTTAAAATATTCATTAAATTAGCACATATAGCTAAACTGGTATTCATGTTAAAATCCCATATTTTCTCTTTTATTCTGAAAACAACTTTCAGATACAGTGAGGTCCAAATTAAAATACTAGAACAGGCAATTAATAGTAATCAATAGTAATCCTGAGGAACATGTTCAGTTATTTGGGATATTGATTTGCTGATTAATGTTGAGTCATTTCATTGATCGACATAGAAACATTTTTTGCAGGCTAAATCTGGTTGTATTCATTAAACATTGTAGACCTGATTTGTGTCTTTTTAAACCTCTATTTGTGATATTTAGACAGAGGAAGATTAAAATCCTGAAGTGGTTTTTAAGTGTACAGTTTGTTTGATGTGACAAACTGGCTCAGATAATCTCACTGCACCTGAACACATGAACTTTAACCATTCAAATGAGACTCGTTTATGAATCCCCAAAGCAAACTTGTAACACATTAGTCTGGTTATTTGGTCCTTGTGCTAAATGAAATGCTGTTTGTCATTAAGCATACAGTTGCGTATTCCCAGTTTGATTACAGTTTATTAGTTATGCACTGTGACATTTTTACATACTTTATCTGGGTTTGTTGACAAATATTTTACAACTGTTAGAATTAACCATTTAAGGCCTGACTCGTTAAAAAATGGTACGGAAAGCTCACTAAACGTTGCACAACATGAACTCGATTTTGTGAGATATTACCAGATGATATGTCAAAATTATGTCATCTGCTTTGATGTTTCTGTTGGGGAACAGAAGACGTATCAGATTGTCTTCAACAGGAGAAGTTTTTCCCCATAAATAGATGCAAAATGTTTCAGACTGTATCAGATATGTCACGCTGGGCTATACAGGGTTAAACATTTTACTCAAATCTATTGTTGACCTTTGGTTTATCGGGTCAGTTTAAAGGTATTGAAGTGATGTAGGGCTCAGTGTCTCGGTGTACTTCAGCACAGCAGGCGTATGGATCATATGACTGCTTGTATGCAAAGGAACTTTCTGTTGGTGATAAACTGGCAGGAAATTATCTGACACTGCACTTCCCCTCAGCTCTTTATATGGTGATGCACCAGTATAGGGTTTTTATTTTTAGCTCACAACTGTGCAGCTACTTTACTGTTATTGGTCTTATTTTATGGATTTAATCATTAATAAATAAAAGCTATCATCAGAGTAGTCTTTATCATGTCAATAATTATTGCTGCCATTCAGTTTGTAACTTTTGTTTGGGTGAGTTCCTCTAGAAATGTGTATATCTGACGTATCAGTATTCTTTCTTTGCAGTGGTACCCTGAGGTGAGACACCATTGTCCCAACACTCCCATCATTCTGGTGGGTACTAAACTGGATCTGAGAGATGACAAAGACACCATGGAAAAGCTGAAGGAGAAAAAACTCTCTCCCATTACTTATCCCCAAGGCTTGGCTATGGCTAAAGAAATTGGTAACAACTTGAAAACTTCTCTGACCGTAGATGTCTCATTTCTTTAAATGTCATTTCCAGAAACAAAACCTGGCGCTTCCTCTCCCTCCAGGTTCCGTCAAGTACTTGGAGTGCTCAGCCCTGACTCAGCGTGGCCTTAAAACTGTGTTTGACGAGGCCATCCGGGCCGTCCTCTGCCCTCCGCCCGCCAAGAAGAAGGGCAAGAAGTGCAGTCTTCTTTAAGACTTCCTGCAGTGAAATGGTTACCGGGGAACATGATTGCTAGTGGTGAGGGTGGCAGAAGACACAAGAGAAACATACCAGTATACATAGAAAAACAATGTACTTCAGATTCTGTCCTTCCATGTGTGTAGTTTCAGATGTTTTCATGAAAAATTCAGCTTAAGCGCAGATTTAGGAGAAGGGTTTGGACTATGAAAGACCCTGACTCTGTGTATACTGTATAGACTAAACTGAATTTCTTGAGGCCTTCTAAAATGGATTGGATGTTTGATAAACTGAACTGTGGAATGTCATCAATTTTATTCTTCCACTTGTTGTCCACATTTTTTTTTTTTTGAGTGGTAGAAATCTTGCCAAATACATCCTGCACACATGCTGTATTTTAGCCGAAGAGAAAACCTTTGTTCTGTCGTCTCGTGTACAAAATGAGATCCGACAGCTTGCTGTTAGTTCAGCTCCACGATCAGTGGCATTTTCAAGTCACTTTGTTTTGCAAAGGCAGTCGTGTCATCCTGCTGTCAAGAAGGAACATAAAGAAACCATCTGTGAAATTCTGATTGCTTCAAATGTCTGTTCATGTCCTGTAACCTCTATGCCAGTAGTCTGTTTTCAGTAAAACAACGGTTCACTACGCCTAAAACATGCTGAACATTCACTCTGAGAAATGATCTACTGACACCAACAGTGCTATTAATCCCTGAATATAATCTAGAGGATCCAGTATTTTCTTTATTTTATCCCATTGGAAGTCACGTTTTTTCCCTTTTTCTTTGAAATATTTCCCTGGATGTGTCTCAGCTGATCTGCTGCAAGGCGACAAAACTTGATAACAATATTGGAACAAAAATGTTCAGATGTCGGTGATGGGGAGCAGGAGCACCTTTCATGCTCTGTGGGCATTTATCAGATTACTTTTTGTGCAGCACATTATATTTTTTTTTATAAAGAATCACTACTGGCTGAGCAATGTCACTAAGAAGAGCTTCTCTACCTGCTAACAACAGTAACAGTGCTACTGTCAGTTGTGTAGTATAGTGTATTCATCTTTTTGTTATAATCGTGATTTGACTATTTTGTATCTTTCTTCACAGAAGTTACACACACTCACTGTATTGTTTAACTAACACTATGAATACTTTTCTTTATTACCTCCTCAGTTAACGCTACCTTAATCTCCCTACAAGCCTAGCTTTTTCTAATTATTGCTGATGGCATGTCTGTGCATCGTATACTGAAAACTAAGATCAGAATGGCTACAGTTATATATTTTTTGCCTAATTACAAAATGTATTTGAACTACTAGATCAGGGGTTAAGTACATGTTGCTCATCGGTATTGTACTCTGACATCAAGCCGTGCTTTTACTCAAGCCAATGTTGTGACTCTTAAGTTTTATGAATAAAAGCTATTGTCACTTTTTGAAAAGCCAATAAATTCATGTAAAACTTTTTCTCCCATTTGTCTGACTTTGTAAACTCAGGTGTTTGCTTCATTCATCGTGTAATTAAACCACTTGTTTCTTTGTTCAACCCTTAAAGAAAAACTGATTTGCTATTGCGTTTTGATTTATTTTACAGCATGGAAAAGGAATTTTCCATGAATGTTTAAGGTAGTTCTTTTTACAATTATACAAGTTTATCAACACCGGTATATGAATTTAAGTTTAACAACAACAATGGTGCAGAGCAAATATTGACCTCTATCCATTTCCTTTCTATGGTAAGTTTAGTACCTGCACTGAATCGTACCAAAAGCTCCCCATCACATAAATCTAAATACTGTGCATGCAATTTCCATAAACTACACAAATGATGCCATATTGTTTTAAACTGGTTATAAACTAGCCACCGGCACTGCTGTTTAGTATATCTGTACTCTTATTAACTTTTAAAAAGGAAGGAAAAATAACCAAGTCATTAAAGATCGAAGAGGAATTTTAATGGAAGTGTTTAGAATAAAAAGCATCACCAGGATTTTGTTCTTTCATCAAATCATTTTCACTCATGTGCCTTAACCCACAAAGAACCAGCAAAGTATGTTTTGGGACACACAAACCTGCGTAACTAAAGGAAGTACTTCACTCTAGTTGGGACAACTCATTAACACTATTCTTTATTTTTTACATACAGTGAAAACAGATTTTAACCTGCTTACTGCCTGATAATCTCGTGTACTTTAATGAATTTTCACATTTTATAGTCACAAAACAAACCTTTCAACAAGACAAAACTGGAGAAAGTTGTGATATAAAAATGAATAACCCATGAACCCAGAAGGGTTTGTAATCCATTTGTCACAGATTGCATCTGAAATGATAAATTAATTCACTCAGTTTATTACAAACACATCTGTTCGTTTCAGCTATTTTCAGTCTTCCGTGGTGGAAGGGAGCCTTGTACCAGCTCAGGAATCCACATACCGTAGCATTATGCCAGACGTTGTTGGTACGCTGAAAAGGAAAAAGCAGATTAAAATATAGAACAGTTCAGTGACAATCAACCATGTTCATTAATGGGTATTAGTTTAATAAAGAGAGTATATACTGTGTCTGAAGTAAGATTTTTAATCTTATAGGTAGAAATTTAAATGCCTAAAAATAGCCAACATAATTCCTCAAACCAGATTAACCTCATTGACCTGTACATTTATCAGACATTTGATTGGGTAAACAAACATTACCTTTCTACCAGCTCTGCACCAACAATGTCATGGATGTGGTATTTCATGTGGAATTTCACTTGTGAAGTTGTGCGCCGCTCCTCTATGTCAGCCTTTAAGACTTCGCTATATTTAGACTTCTTCACCATGCTCAGTACTGCTTTACGGCCTAAAAGTACAAGCTGTGAGTTAGAAACAGACCCTCACATAGAAAAACAAAGAGACTACCATGCATCTAACCAAAATGTCAGACATTAAAGTGACACAATAAACACAAAGCACATGAAAACAAACCTTGGACAAAGTACTTTGTGAATTTCCCAGAATTGGGAATGGAAAGCCACCAGCTGCCAGCATCCCTCACAGTCAGAACTCCTGACTTCACGAGCTGCCTACGAAAATGAGAAATGAAGTATGTAACATATTTTTGGCCAAAACTCTTGCTTCACTACTTAAAACTATGCAAAAGAAGGGGTTTGATTATACGTTATCTCAGAGTCTTTGAAGAGAAACTCCCTCAGCATCTTGTCTTTGCTGAAGCTCAGATCTGTTGATGAGGACCCAACCTTCCCCAAGAACTTCTCCACCATCGCTTGTGTCCCCTTTCCTTCTTGTCCTGCCAGGACTTTGGCCTTGTAATCCGAAGCAAAAACTAGGCCAAAAGCTTCTGCATCAAAACCAAGCTGGAACATCAGCAGCTCTCCATGCTCACGCAGTTTATTCTGTTTACCAAAAAGGATGTCGGTGGGTTGCATTTAGATTCATTTTTAGCCACATTTTTCACACTAAAAAGACATATTACCACTTCTCTGTCGACCAAAGTCTTGTTCTTATGTATGCTGTATAGCTGGTGCTTCAGCACAATTTGAGGCAAGCTGTCATTGAAGAGTTTTCTGGGAAACAGTGTCATCAGGTACTCCAAAGAGGATTTGATGTCAGCTGGTCCTATTAGAAGAAATGGTTATCTACAGACTTCACACTCAAAGTTATAGATGGCTTTTTAGGGCAAACACTTACCATTATCATCATCTACCGCTCCAAACGTTTCTGCACCATTTTTACTTTTCTTCACATGGAAAGTGTCTGAAATCAGAGCCCGTTTCCTGTTCATACCTGCAGCAGAAATGATTAAATCAATCCATTCATCAACTACTCAGCTAGCTCTCTGCTTCACACACACACATATTCAACCTCGCACAGATTATTTAATATTTAAGCTATAATACCTCTAGCTGATTATTTACCTGCTAGCGTGATTGTTTTGTTTGGACATAATTTTTGTTTACAGTTCATTGTTAGCAATGCTATTGCTGCTGCTAGCTAATTCTAGTTATACCAAATGTTTCACGAAGCTGTTTAAAAACGATTTTAATACCTTATAGTTGTTGGCTACAATATTTACCGCTGACATAATTTACTTTGCACTTCTAGCTTCTCAATATTGCTTCTTCTTACAACGAATAACTTTAAAGTGTCTTCTTTTCATGGTTATTGAAAATAGAGGAAGTGTCACTGCTGCCACCTACAGGATGGGGTGAGAATCTCTATGCGGGCGGAAGTTGCGTCAAAGTTGTTGTTAGCAATCCATGCTAATTCGCTTCCCAGCTAATGAAACTCATATAACCGAAACTGTTTTCATACGGTTTGGACTTCTTTTTATCAGTTATTAAGAAATCAGCTAATGTGATTTAATTTAAAAGTCTGTTTTTTCTTTCGGCTGATATCGTCAGCTTTTGCTGTGTACGCTGATCGAGAGGTGGGTTTTCATGATTTCATTTTATCTGTAAATAAGACAATAATATACAGTTGCAGGTCCAACGGTGAAGGTTAACAATACACGCTAAATGTAAACGCTACATATTTTCAACATGTGTATAACGGTATTAGTTTGCAGATATCATGATTAATATGGCGCATGTATAGTTAATGGATTCCCCACATAAAAAGGTCTTAACACAAGAATAATTTAGCACAATCTACACTAAATGATTTGTTTTTGTGTGGTTTTACCTCCTAAAAAATAATAAGACACTCGCAACAAAGCTTTCATCAAGTTTTGGACCTGGATAAATACTAAATTAATTAAAAACAACAGCAAAACTTTGAATATTCAGATTTATACTATTTGTTCTGTTCATATTAGAAATGGACCGCGACAGACCCCGCAGTCCCAACTCCAGCTACCGCCACAAGTCGGCCCACAGACAAGAAAGAGGCAGAAGCAGAAGAAATCACAGTGACAGTGCACATTTCAGACCCACAAACTACCACCAGCATCAGTCTGGGTCAGCACCACTTAGCCCACAGGCTTTGAGCACAAGAAGGGAGCTTTACGAGAGAGACTTTCCTTTGTATAAACAACCTGTGGAAGTGGGATGTTTCTCCCTGGACTCTCAGCGCAGATTTTTCAATGACAGCAGACAGCTGAAATACTATGTGGAACCTGACAGAAATCCTAATTTTGACTTGAGAGATGGATACAAGGACCGCTTCATAAAGAGAGACGAAAATGTGAAAGAGAAGCTGGACCACGTTCTTCGATGGATTGTAGCCAACAGATCAAAACTTGCACCAAAGGAGACCACAAGCTCATCATGGTGAGTGTACTGCTGCTTTCCATTTCATTTCCAGATCAACACGTCTGGTCAATATTAATGGATGCTCACTGTACATGTTGAGAACACGTTCCCACTGGCTTTGTGGTATTCTTTGATCAACTTCTGTTATTCCCAGTGCTTTAGATGCCCACTTTGTGACGTGGCGGGGTCATCTCACCAAGCTGTTGACCACTCCGTATGAGACGAAGGAAGGATGGCTGCTAGCGGTGACCAAATTCAATGGCACAGTTTACATCAGTGAAGTGGAAACCGAAGCTGCTCGCAGGGAACGGGAAAGCCGCCCCGAATGGAACCAGGAGATGATGTACTGGGGATACAAGTTTGAACAGTACACATGTGCAGGTAGGTGCAGCTGTAACATAGTTACTAAAAACTATGGGTTTTACCATCCTTTTAATATACTATTTTATTTAGTAAGTACTTGGTAGGATATAAGAATATATTTATGAAATAAATAAAGACTAAATTGTCTGTCTATCTATCTTAAAAAGACTTTTGTGTCTATACTAGGACCATGTAAGGGATAATGTCTGATGAGGTATCCATTATCAGAAAATAATGGACAACACAAAGTTTTATTTTCTGACACTTTGAGTGACATTATCAACTTATACCGTGGTTTCTTACAAAAGAAAAAAAATCAATATGATTTTGCTGGTATTTTACCATTAAAATCAGACGTTTCTCGCAATAAATTACTATCTGTTTTGACGGGTTACCAAGGTAACTTGCTCAGCTCACAGAAACTGCAGCTCGGTCGGCCACAGCTGTTATATTAGCCCTAATCAGCTGAGGGAAGCGAGATGATTGCTTAATGTTAAGCGATAAAAAAGTGTCATTTCAGAGGACAAGTGCGCCTCTTACCACTTGTGTGTGTCCAGAGCGTGATGCAAAATTTTGTTTCAAAGAAACAAAGTCAACAGCTAAGGTTGTGGCTGTGGACTTTGGGCCACAGAACCTGCAGCTTTGTCGGCCGCAGGTCTTAAAACAGACCTGTTGCTGCCAACACGATGTTGCATGTTTGCTTCTTACAGTTCTTGAACTCCTGTAATGTATTCTAAAGATAAAAAACACCAGAAAATGGACCCCTTTACCCATGTAGCTGTCATTACGGCAGACAACAAAAGCTTCATGTGATCCTGCTGAAGCAATACGTGCAGATGTAACGCTGAACTTGGATCAGGTCGGGAATCAGACAATGCAGCAAGCAGACAGCAGCAATACAGGTGTTGCTTTTATACAGGCCCTGATTGGTAAATGGTTTAAATGTATTACAAATATACGGGTGTATTTTACTAGGTGTGTCTTAAGAGTTTAAATCTGCATCAGAATTTGCTTATTTAAAAAATAAATTATTTATATCCATCAATTAGGAACAACATAACTGAACTTTCAGAGCTTGATAAAAATAACATGCCGTGCGTACCTTTTGACAGGAAAACAAAGAAAAATTTTTAATATTTCATCCTTTATTTTGGTTATTACAACCGTAGGTTGCACAAAGTACGAACATAGTTCCTGACTTTTAATTGTTTTTGTAGCTGGAGTTGAATGCAGAGACCCATCCAATATGGCGGCAACGCTCCATCCCACATTGAGGCATGTACGCATGTCTATGGCTTTAGTGCTAATTTTTTAACTTTGTCCTCCCCTCCAGATGCTGCCCACAGTTTACCGGACCCCACTGGCGTGGTTAACACCAATGAGGCTTTCTGCACCGTCATTCAAACTCGCCTCGCAGATCACAAACTTCTCTTCTCTGGTGAGGTGGATGGTCGTCTCAGAGATGCAGACGCTCCGCCGCCTCCTGCTTGTTACGTGGAGCTGAAGACCTCTGTGGAGATATGCACACCGAAACAACGCAGTAATTTCCACAGGTAGGTGATGCAGAGAATCTCACATTGTAAACAGGTTTTTTTTTGTTATGTGTTCATGGATGTTGAAGGTTTTTATTATTTAATCTTATCAGGTTCAAACTGATGAAGTGGTGGGCTCAGTCTTTCCTCCCTGGAGTCCCTCGTATTGTGGCGGGTTTCAAGGATCACAACGGAGTTGTAGTTTCTGTGGAGACTTTTCTCGTCTCGAAGATATCGCAACTGATCAAGGTGCAGCGATTTAGTTTACAGTAATGAGTTACGAGAGATGTAAAAATGCTTCTACAAACTAGTCTCACGTCTTTACAGAATGAAGAAAAATGCTGGAAGCCGACGGTTTGTATGAACTTCTGCTGCGACTTCCTGTCTTTTGTAAAGCGTATAGTCACTGAAGACAATCCTAAGTGAGTCGTATTCATAAAATATCTCATCTTTGTCTAGTTTAATTGAATATACTTTAAAATAATTGTTTATTTTCAGCGTTGTGTACCTGTTCTCGTGGGAGCCTCGCAGAGACGTGACCTACTCCATCCACAAAGACTCCCAGTATTCCTTCCTGCCGCACTGGTACATCGAGGAGATGACCAGATGATTACAGTCATGATGTAAAACACGACCCTCAGTTTGAGGCCTGCTACACCAAAATATTGATTTTATCAGTGACACTTAATAAAACGACAATTTATTGTCATCAAATTTTATTGTCTCCTAGTTGAAAAATATTTTAGCTCTCAAAACTCTAAAAAAAAAAAAAGTATTAACACTTAATGTAAATGCATTGATCAGTTACAAATGTTATGTAAACATGTCAAGTCAATTTTTGATAAAGCAAATAAAAGCAGTCAACACTGGTGTTACTTTGTAATCTTTCAACACAGTTCTTTATCCTAATTTCCAGAGACACGCCTGTCAGGTTAATGGATCACCTTTAATTGCACCTATGAGCAAACGCGAGCAGTTTGTTTCTGTGCTGATGCAGAGATGGACTGACCAGTCTAAGGTCTATTCTGCATGTTGCCTGGGATAGGCTCCAGCTTCCCCGCCACTCCCCTAGTAGGAAGCAAACACTTTGATAGCAAGGACGTCATCACAGCATGCAGCAAAGGGAATGAAATCAACTCGAGATCACGGCTGCATACGGTGCATCACTGCCGCACCAAGAAGACATCGAGGACAAAATGACTTATGATAGAAAACAGTGTGTTTGTAATCAAGTTACATTCATGTTTTAATTTAGTCATGCAACTTCTTCAGAGGTACTTTGCATCAGCTGCAGTATTTCTAGATGTAAATCTGTTAAAACTCATTGCGGGGTTAAATTCTGGTTGCCATTTGTGTTAAATAAAAATGAGTTTACAGTATAGTTATTAAAATCATAAGCTGGGTTCACGTTTTACACACAAAGCCATGATCCTTCTTTCCCACCACCATGGATACAACTGCTTATCTATGTATAATAATGACATTCACACAAGCAAAAAGCTTTCATCAGCTTCTCGTCTCTCAGGACATCAAATCAGTTTAAATTCACAGGTTTAGAAAATCTGTCTGTACAGACCGAAGCAGTACATTTTAAGTTAGGAGGTTGTTGCAAGTATTAAACCCACCTTTGGTCCAAAGCGTTAAAGATAAGTGTGTAAACGTGCAGCCTCAAAGGCACAAACTGATATTACAATATGTACAAGGATCTATACAATTCTTTTGAGTCATCATCATCAGCAGGTATCTGCTTTCAGTGCTTCAGGTTCTTGTTCAGGCCCATGACTTTGAAGGTAGCAGCTGTGATCTTCTCATAAACAACGAACATGAGGGCAGCAGTCAGCACTGTCTGCAGAAGCTTGGCCTCCAGGCCTTTGTACAGACCGAGAAAGCCGTGCTTCCTGCAACAAACGGAAAAACGTATGAATGAACGAACCTCAGAGCAACCAGCTCGTCCGTAACTGTAGAAGTTTGGGAATTTCTCCAGCTGCTGCACTCACTTAATCCTGTCCACGAAGAGGAGGAAGATATTCGAAAGGCTCCCCATCAAACCACCTTTGCCGTCACTTTTATACTGGCCAAACTGATGGAGAAGCAAGCTGGTTTTTAGCATTGTTTACATGTTTATGAGATCCTAAAAACATTCATGATTTGCACAAAACATAATTTCATCCACTGTAACGATTTAAATGTAAAATTATTTAAGCAGATCTGACTATTCGTCATTTTTGTTGTTTTTTTAAAGACATTTGCTCAAATCGAACATTTCGCTAGCCTTTTCATTTAACAGTAGCTAATGTTAAGTGAAGAAAAAAAGATGTTACAGTTTTTACCCTCAGGATGGCCTGGACTGTTTGGAGAGGGTATGTTGCCGTGGTTGCGATGGCCTTGGCAACTGCTCCAATGAGAAAGATCTCTGCTGAGGATATCTGTTTTAGCAGATAAAGATGCAACAGTGTTCAACTCACAACAAAATGTGCATTACAGATTCCAGTGATGTTAAAATCAACGGGTCATATGACTAGCCATCTCTATTCACTCACCTTCTTCCCTCCCTTGCCTGCCTTCCTCTTCATGGCTTCATAAAACATGAACTGCACAGCCGGGTTGAGGACGAGCAGGAGGGATGGCAGGGTGCTGCTCCAGAGGGTTCCAACCCCCTCGCTGGCAATGATCTGCGAGAA
>JBAMHV010000022.1:11068810-11086336 GCA_037177535.1 Pseudomugil gertrudae
ATATATCAAACTAGATTGTTATTTTTTCCATGTAATAAAAAATTTGTAGATTATTTGTATATTTTTGTTTAACAAAGAAGGCAGGTCATTGAGACAATGAAATGACCTGATAGATGTATGATTCCCTTAAACTAAAGTTAAGATTCATAACGAGGCCATGAAAGTTGATCGCAGAGCAAAGGTTAACTTCACCGGACAACAAACCGAAGCGCTCAGAAATCTTCTTTTGATAGTTTTTCATTGTGTGAAATTATTTCTGTAGAGCTAAATTCACAGCATTTGTTATTCGCCAAACTAAAACCTCTTTTCTAACTCTCCAAAGAGCTGAGCCAAAAGTTTAATCAGCCAAATCCAATACTGTAAAACAAAGCAGCCCTTCATCCTTTCCCACCACCCCCACCACCAGATTGCATTCAGACAAACAAAAGGCTGCCTGAAACATCTCATTACAGGGGTAAAAAGAATATATGTAATAGGACATATCGGCGACGTGTCCCAAATGAATTGAAACATTTCCGCTTTGCTCATATCTGGGATTTATGACCTGGTGTTTCAGAAACATAGCAACCTGCAGTTTTATTGCCAGCAATTAGCAGAGCCTTCCAGAGTGAAACAGATGGTCTTCTCTCATCTTTATATTGAGAAGAAAATCCCACCAGAAGTACGTGTTAGCCCAAACCACTATGTTTGAGTAGTTTTCCAATTTGCACTTGTAGAGAATTAATGTGCTGTCCCTTTAGTGAATTAAAAGGTGTGTGCATCTTGAGTCTTTGGATGGAAATTTGAGATTAAACAGAATAAAAAAAATAATATAATAAAGTGCAACAAAGATTAAATACCCTAATCCATTTATACTTTATGTTACTTTAATATAACTTCTAAAACCTTAAGTTTTTCTCTTCCTTCTTGCTTTCAACTCAAACTTGTCCACGTTAATGTGTTTTCCTGTATGAATTAAGTTAAAAATAGCTGCGACTTTAGAAACGTTTGCTCCATTTATATTTAAGTTGAGTACTTAAAAAAGCAAACAAACAAAAAAGCTTTCAGCTACATGTTTTGCTCAGAAATGTGGTGGTTATGAGGTGAATAGCGAGCAGAGAATTTAATTAACCTCAGCAACCAGAAGCACCGCAGAACAGGAGATCTAAAAACAGCTGAAATGTATATACCTCGACCAAGCCATGGGGCCACTCACCTGGGAAAACTCTCATTAACACTCTTTTGTACACTTCAATAAACAATTATTGATACCAGATATATTTCTATCAACGACGAGCTGACAGTCCTATAACAAAACACAGATGCAGTATTGTAATAACATCCCAAAGACACAAAGTGGTATTTCATTTTAAAAAGTCTTCCTAATGGACCACTGGCATAAAAATCACAAGAAAAGCACTAAGAGCACAGACCTCCACCAGCCACCCCAGCTTATTGTGACTTACACCCCAAAGTATTAGTCCTCCCTTTGATTTATCTAAATTAATCCCTTGACTATATAAACAAACCCTTTGTAATCTGAGCATTTTTCATGGAGTTATAAACAAATAAGCTAAAAACAGCCCTTTCTCGCAATGCTAAGGTATCCTTTGAAAAGTTCCTGAATCCGGATGGTGATCCGAATCAGCTCCAAATTTTAAGCACTTGTTCCTTTTCCTAGATCGGACATTTTCTGAAAATTTCCTCAAAATCCATTCATAACTCTTTGAGTTATGTTGCAAACAAACAAACTAACACTGGCAAATACCTGGCAGAGGTAATGGGTGACAAAATCCAAAAACTGTATTCTGATTTGTATAAAATTACTTTTTATTCTTTGTTCTCCCATTAAGCCCTAATTGTGTCCAGCCCTAATAATAATTTTATTATTTGTTCCTTTGTGCTTTGCAGAGGAGACCCCAATCGGAGTGACATCTGGGGAAACACACCACTGCATCATGCAGCAGCTAACGGTCACATGCACATCCTCAGCTTTCTGGTCAACTTTGGAGCCAACCTATTTGCACTGGATAACGAATTCCACACAGCCATGGACGTTGCTGCATCGCGTGGCCACATGAACTGTGTGCGCTTTCTCGATGACGCCGCCTCGCAGCAAACCAACCAAAATTCAAAGAAGGTTGCTCACCTGAAGAAAGAGGCCCAGAAAGAAGCAGAGAGGAGAGTGAAACTCTGTGAGAAAGTGAAGAAGAAACACCAGACCAAGATGGATAAAATGCACCGTGGAACCGGCAGCGCGGGGTCAGTTTCAGAGGCCAGCGGGACATCGGGGTTCTCAGATGGTGGCAGCATGACTGGTGTCAACGAGCAGTACTCTAAGCTTATCGCTGCAGATAAATCCGGCTCTCTTACAGCCAGGCTTAAAGGCACATTCCAGAGGAAGAGTGGGAAGAAAGACAAAGGCACGCTGCAGAGAGATGGAAACGTCATCTTCTTCAAACAAGAGAACGGAGGATCTGAGAAACCTGAGTTTCTAGATGTCTTCAATGAGCAAGAAGAAAACATGTTCGATGAGGGGGGTGTCTCCAGATTTGAAGATGATGAAGGTGACGTAGAACCAGGCCAAGTCAAACAATCAATCTTCAACCGGCCAGGCCTCGGAGGTCTGATTTTCATGAAGAAGATGAACCAGGAATCAGAGGACATTCCCAGTGGGAACAATGAAAGTCTCGGCTACCTTGTTCAGAATCAGTTGCTTGAAAACGAGGAAGACGCTGCTAGCTTTGGGGAGACCAGTGAAGTCGGCCTTCCGTGGGAACAGGAAGACCTAGGATTGGATGATGATGATGATGAAGAAAGCTATCCTTTGGATGTGTTCATGTCAGCCATCTCCTTGCCAGAGTTTGCTCTTGCTTTCAGAAGAGAGCACCTGGACTTGGAAGCGCTCCTGCTTTGCTCTGATGAAGACCTGAAAGGCATCCGCATCCAGCTAGGGCCCAGGAAGAAAATCCTGGAAGCTGTTGCTCGAAGAAGCAAGGCTATAGAGTCTCCTGGCATCATGAAGGACAGCTGCTTGTAATCCATCATAAACAGTTTTATATACACATCTGCGATCTGTTTATCCTAAAGGAAGCTTGTCTCTTCTCCAGAGAGACAATATCCTGTTATAAATTAAAGTGATTCAGAAAACACAATCTGCACATCTTAAACCGATAAACACGTAGTAAAATTCCATTCACACACATAATAATCTGAGTCTTAACTAATTAAAGGCTGTAGAGATTTAACTAAGTATGTCTAGGGCACTGTTGAAGAGTTTGTATTAAAAGGGACTTTTTGACTTTGTAAATGCAACAAACAGATGGTGTGGTTCAGAACTTGTGATTATTTACCACCTTAATGAGTCATGGGATCAGGTTTGATTTGAATGAACTGCTGAATGTTTTATCAATTTCCTTATGACCATCAACAGCCCAGTTGTTTCATTAATAAAACATATTCACATGATGTTGATGTCCCTTCATCTCGCATGTATTTATAATAATAACTGCAAAAAAATTGTGGGCTTTCAAAGTTAATAAATAAATGCAGAATTTAACACCAAGAGCAGGGAAACATATAAAGAGCCACACTTTACAATCCCTGAATTACACAGATACTTTGAATTGTTTTTGTTGCCATTTATAAAGCAGCGCAGAGTCTTAATAAATGTTATATAGCATATATTGAGTGACATACTTCCCAAATTGAGTTCTAGTAGATTAATAAGATCATAAAACAGATACAACTTTTAAAACCAACGGGGTTTGCAGCTGAGACTTACATCGACTGAACTGATGCAAGATCAATTCAAAAGTTAAATAAATCAACTTGAGACACTTTAAAAACTACTTAAGCTTCAAAAAGCTGGACAGCTGACACAACACAGGATGTTTTTGAAGGTGAATCGTCTTAACTGAGTTCCTGTATTGGATCGGAGACCTGGGACGACGCTGCAGAGACGCTCTAATTTGATTGGTGTTTCGTGTCCGGTAGTGTAAGATGATTGGTTAACCGGGGGAGGAAGAAGGCGGATATTGAAACAATCAGACACCAATGATGTTAGAGTGTACGCGGAAGTGGGCGGGGCTTCCGGTGATGGGCGTAATAAAGGTTGCTGACTAAAACTGGTTTGCGCTGTATGTATGTGGGAGAGTGTGTCCTCTCCGTTGCAGTCACGACTATGTTTTACAGGTATTGTGCTTTGGTGATGCAGCTTTTAGACGTTTATACTCACATGTCCGTAGGTTGCATGCATTTTGGTGGTGTTATGCAGAAGTTTAACTCGATTAAAAAGTCGCTTGTTTGTGCCGTTGCATCAGGCTAAGCCTCATTAGTGAGACAATCTCAGGGCTTCTTCGCCTTGCTCGACTTTTGCCTATTTTTCAAAAGTACATCCTTATTTGAACTATTTTTATTGAATTGTTATATACTTAAGTTTAGGTTAACGTGACTTAATCTATGTGTTTCGCTCCCCAGGATTGCCTAGCACAGTCAGATATGGCAGAAGTAATTGCCGTCAGTTTGCACTTGCCGTCCACTATGAACGCCACCTTCCAGATCCAAGAGTACGCCGATACTTCTTCTGTTGCTGCTGCCGTCACTCCCCCGGCCTCTCAGAGCAGCGAGGACTACCTGTTTGTGGAGAGCAGGCACCCCAACACAGTCCTGCAGGGCCTCAACAGTTTGCGGCTTAACAACGCCTTCTGTGATGTGACTCTGTGCTGTGGAGGCCAGGAGTTCCCCTGTCATCGCATCGTGCTGGCTTCATTCAGCTCTTACTTTCAGGTAAATACCTTTCACCTCACTGTCAAGGTCAGGGCTCCAGTTTCCATGTCAGAAAATATTTATTTTCTCATCAGGCAATGTTCTCAGCTGATCTGATTGAGTCCAAACAGGAGCGTGTTGCCATCAATGGTGTTGAACCTCAGATGATTGGCATGCTGGTGAGCTACGCCTACACATCAGAGGTATACATCTCAAAAGCAAACGTTCAGGTAAGCGCTCCTTTCTCCCCGCCTCCTCTCCAACGCCACCCTTCATCATACGTGTGCGCTCAGGGCTGATTTGATTTGTCGTAGGCGCTGCTGGCAGCAGCCAATCTGCTGGATGTGATGGCTGTTAGAGAGGCTTGTTGTCGCTTTATGGAGGATCAGATGGATGAGATGAACTGTGTGGGGATTCACTGCTTTGCTGAGGCCCACTCTTGCAAAGTGCTGGAGAAACACAGCATGGACTACATCCTGGAGCACTTCAGCAGCGTTTGCCAACAGGTGAATGTCTTGCATTCATTTGGATAGACTCGCAAGTAAGGGGGTGTTGTTAGATGGATTTAATTGTACAACCTGAATAAGCCAGTGACCAATATGGAGACCTGCCACCTTCAGAAGTTTTCTGAAGGTGGCACAACCCTGCTGTTGTGCACGGATTAGATTAAAGTAAATAAGGAGAAAACAAAACTGTGGTGGTGCAAGCAGAGCGATCTGCAGCTCCATGTGGCAATAAAACCCCAACAAATTCAACATATTCATAAAGCCAGTCTTCACATAATGCCACCTGTCATGCTACCAGGCCTGCGTGATGGGTGGGTAGAAAGCTGTGGTCACTTTCATCTAATGGTGTTCCTGTATTCTCCTTCCTCCAGGAGGAGTTTCTGTCTCTGTGTGTGGACAAACTGACAGAAATCATCTCCAGTGACCTTCTCAATGTGCCCAAAGAGGAGATGGTGTTTGAGGCTGTTATGTTGTGGCTGAATAAATGTCCTTCTCGCAAGCAGAGCTTTGAAAAGGTCAGATTTACCAGAGTTTACAGAAGTTGATGAAGCTGTTATGTTAAGTCCTTGTTTCTGTAAATATTACATAACATGTATGATATGAGGAGACTCTTTCTCCAGGTGGTATACATTTCCCCTAGTTTAACAGGAGAAACTCACTAAAAGCAACAGGTGTACCTGGACAGGTCCATCACATTAGTGTAAAGGCAGAAAGTAGGAAGACGTTCAGATTTTGAAATGCTTTTTGCTTTTAATCTCTCAAAGGTGCTTGAGCACATCCGCCTCCCTCTCATCAGCCCCTACTACCTCCATGACCTGATTGAGTCGTTGGATGTAGTGAAGGAAAATCAGGCCTGCCAAAAGCTCATTTCTGAAGCCAAGGACTATCTACTGTTAAAGGACCGCAGAGGAGAGCTCTACTGCCCCAGAACCAGGCCTCGCAGGTCCACAGGTAAATGTGCTCGCATCTCCAATTGGAGTTTTGATTCCACTGCATGCTTGACCAACTTGTTTTAATATTGCGTGAAGCTTTAGGAGAATGTAGTAGATTCATACAGTAACCATGTCCTTCATTATAATTGTCATGTAGCTTAGTACTACAGTAAGATTTGAAGCTGAATTCATTTTGAAATTAAATTGAAATTAAAATACTCATATATACATAAAATACATCTGTATCTTATTGACATTCATTGTCTCGATGCAATTACAAAACGCTACACATCAAAATGTATAAAAAGCAATACGTTAGCTTAAAGCCAATGTCAATGCAAAATACTATTAGTAGGCTAGCAGTTAGTATGCACAAATGAACTAGAGGGATTAAAGCAACTTTTCTCCATCTACAAATGTTACCTCAAAAATATTCTCTGGTTTTATTTATAAATTTAGTTGGAATACCTACAGAAAACACTCTGTCCATAAAAAGATGGATGGACATCTGCCTGAATTGACATAACTTATTTAATCACTGAAAGAAAGCTTGCTAAAGAGATTGCAATAGAACAATAATGCTGAATAATGAAGTTGGAAAATAAAGTTTACATTAAGATTTTATGATATCAGGACATTAGGATGATTTATGATATAATTATAAATGCACAGGGAGTTAATCATTATCTGTCATGTTGATGAAGATGGTATCATTGTGCAGTGATGGAAAAACATTGAAGATGCACCGCTGATGCGTTATTGAATCAAAGACAAGGTGATCGTAGCGTAATTGAATTCTGAGACCAGTGAGATATACAGCCTTGTTATGGAATAGCATAAAATGGCCAGGGCTGCACTTAAAATATATCTTAAATGTTCTAATCATTATAAATATCGATCAACATGATTTTCTTTTAAATCAATATGCTTTTCTAAATGCCGTCCAGCCATTAGGATTCTGATTTGTTTCAGTTAAGTCAGAAAACATCCATCACTTTCCTTTTGGCTGTGTAAAAACCCTGAATTCTGCATCGTTTGGTCATGTGATTCTTACATTTAGACATTTTTAAAAAGACACAGTAGCCAGTCACACACGCGGTATTTATCTCCACAAACCCTCCGAACCTTGCAAAAACTGTTTCTGTTTAAGCATGCATCCAAAAGGCCAGTAAGCTGCATGTCACTCGTCTGTTCATTTTCTGCTGTTGCCATGGCAACAGGGACAGCTGAAGTGATCGTGACGGTTGGCGGGGAGGATGACAAGGTAGTGCTGCGCAGCGTTGAGAGCTTTGACCCTGTGACGAACCAGTGGAAGAATCTGGCATGTCTGCCTTTTGCTGTGAGCAAACATGGGCTGGTGGTCTCAGGTGAGGCCCTTTAGGTCAAATGTCATTTATTATTTTAGCGATATGCTCCAGACTGTGTTCTCTAAAATGTGAAAGCAGGCTTTTAGTGTAATTATCTCTCCATCCACCTCTCTATATTGCTGTAGGCTCGACTCTGTATTTGGCGGGAGGAGAGTTTCCCGACGGCTCAGCCAGCAGAGAGATGTGGCATTATGACCCCTGCTTTGATTCCTGGATGGAGATGGCACCCATGAATGTAGCTCGCTCTGAGTTGGGTAAGGGTCCTTTATGCTTGTACAGTGATATGTCTGTCACTTTATCCCACACACAGAGATGGGTGGTGTGTACTCGATTAAACACTAACTTGGAATTGGAATAGTGTATGGCGCTAGAAGAAGATGCTATATGTTGGTTGATTTATTGAACATTTAGTCAGGCCATAGGGATCACACCACAAAGGAACAAGAAGGTATAAGAACCAGAAGGTGAAGGTGTTAAACAGCCTCCAGTTATTTTGATACTTGGTTATAAACCATCAAAATAATTTTTTTATTCTATTTTTGATTGTGTGTTTTCCACAACAGTTAAAGCAACCACACGGGCACAGTAGCTCAGTCCTCACATAGTTCCACACATTACTGGAGCTGCAGCAGCACGTTACAGCATGCACCGTTTACAAAGCTCCAACGAGACTTGGTGCATGATTTTAATGTTCAACGGACACTAAAAACTTGCATCCCTGCATGTTACAAGAACTTTTAAGTCATCAGCGGTGAATTAATTTATAATTTCTCCTTTTACGTGCTGTGGAAAGTGAAACTACTGCATTTTGTTTGGCTTTTTTCTTTCTTTTTACAACCTTCAGAAGGAGCTTTACAAGCCCAGACTTGGGACTTTCCATTGCTCTGAAATTTTAAGACTTCTGTTTACATGCTGTTTTTATTACATCTACAATGTTTTTTTGCATATATGACCATATATGTGCGTGTGTGTAATTATATAATATAATGTCCTCCTTTTTTTATGCTTATGAGTGGAGATCCTAAGTAAAAGACAGTTTATTGTAAAGCTTTGATAATCCTTTTAGTGCAGATGCTACAGTTTAATATTTGGCCATCTTTGTAAGTGGTTCATCTGCAAGAAGACCCAACCCTCCTAAAATATATATATATAAAATATATGTCTGACTGTCAGACTACACAATTAACAGGAAACTAGAAGTATATTAAAATTTTAATCATGGATTTCCTGCAGTAGATTTCCTGTTGGATTATTAATTACAGACTGAATGACCACATATTTGCCTCTCTACTCAGGCCTGGTGATGCTGGATGGCTTTGTGTACGCTGTGGGTGGGTGGGAGGGACGCTCTCGCCTCGACTCAGTGGAGTGCTACAACCCTCACACAAACTCTTGGCAGTTCACCGAGTCTGTAAAGATGGCTGTAACAAGTCCTGCAGTGGTAGCGCTGGATGGCCTGCTCTACGTCACCGGTAGGAAACATAAAGGTGTCTTTTTCTCTCTCCTTCTTCTTTCCTCGATGCATGTTGATGTGGTTGTGTCCTGGTAGGTGGCGCAGTCCTGGAAGATGGTGACGGCACAGACCTTGCACAGGTTTACAACCCTAAAACTGCAGTGTGGACAGAGGTTGCCCCTATGCAGATTGCTCGTTCTGGTTCAGCTGCTTGTACACTCAAAGGAAAGATATACGTTATAGGTAAAGAAAATAAAGAGTGCGCTGCTCAGTCGTTATTAATAATTGGATACAAATAGTTTCACTCACTTTTCTTGCATCTCTGATTTTTTTTTTTTCAGGCGGATGGCACGCCTCAACAGAAAACACGGATAAAGTTGAATGTTACAATCCCAAAACTAACCAGTGGACTATGTGTGCCCCAATGAAGGAGCGACGCTATCGGCCAGGCGCTGCTGTAGTAGACGGAAAGATCTACGTCTTGGGTGGAGAAGAGGGCTGGGATAGGTGACCAGCTTTTTGTAATTCCTATGAGTTTCAAACTATTTTAAAAAGTGAATAATTGTTTAATTTATACTTTGCCTGCAGGTATCATGACACTATTGAAAGGTACTGTGACGAAACGGACACGTGGGAGATTGTGGGAGAGATGCCCACCAGTCGAAGCTGGCTCAGCTGTGTGTCTCTCCAGCTAAGAAAAGATATCCATGAAAGCATCTGTCCGGATCCGCCCAATGACAACTAAAGGCTCGCATTAAGGAAGAAGTTTTACGTTATTTGCACTCTCCTTGGTGTTGGTGCGCAACCAAGCTCAGAGCTGTGGAGACCGGTGCACGGAGAAGCCTGGAATTGACTGTTTGAGCTCTTACTGGTGACATTAAGTGATTGATTTTAGTTGGCGATGACTTGAGGTGCAAGTCTGGCTTGCTTGGATTACTCTGTAACTGTTGGCTGAGATGCCGATGTTTATCTGCATGATCTCAGATTGCCTGCATTCATGCCATATGATGTGAACATTTTTAGCATATTGTTGTAGAGTATATTGAAGCTCCTCAATCTGACGATGTGCCTGCCCAACAAAATGTATTTTTGTATTATTTGATGTATTTATTTGAGGTGTGACTCGCTGTTAATGATCTCTTTGGCAAACTGTAAACTGTGTCAAAAAAGCTTTGTGGGCCAAAAGATCATATTGTAAATGTTTTTCAGTTTACCTGTGGAGAAAGATGTGCACGTGTGAGCAGTCTTTTGTAATGAAACGTTACTTTTCAACCTGTGATATGTTGAATATATTTTTTTATTGTGACGTGAGTCCTAAATTTTAGTGAATTTCAATCCAGTTTACTTCTAATAAAGATCTTTAAACTATTTTCTATTAGGATTTTGTTTCATTGTACTTCTTGCTCTTATATTTATACTTTTACACTTTCTCAATTTTTCCAGTTTTTTTTTCTTTTCTGGGGTTTTTTTTTGCATTTTTTTTAAAGGTAACTTTTTTCTTTCTCTCACACAATACACAATCTTCAGTTCTCAAACTGGTATTTTATTACCAGTGGATTATTGTCTGATGTGGCAACATTTTACCCTTTTTTTCTTAAACATTAGCTCATTTGGACCGCACAGTGCATCTTAAAGTGGAGAAGCAGCAAAAGGCCTACAGAGACACTGGTTCAAATTAAAATCAGAAAGAGCCTGATGAGTAGAAGGCATAGGTAGGTCACAACAAACTTATGGTGTATAATTTCAGAACAGCATTCTCAATGTAAAATGTCTAGGCCTTTTTGTCATATGGCAGTTTAATCAGTTGTCTGCTGGAGAACCAACATATCAGCTGTGGAGAGAGAAACTAAACTGACCAACAAAGCCAGGTCTGTACTGAGATGCCCCTTGAACCCAGTGGAGAGAGGGGAAAAGGTGTGAACTGTTATTTGTTTTGGAAAACAGCTCCCAGCCCTTCCAGAGGCACTGCAGAGGTTCACCCAATATGTGTGAAGGAAGCTACTGCAGATATAACAGTTATAACCAGCTCTGCTTCCAGAAGACTAAACCCATCTAATGCACAAAATTGATCACAAAACATAATTATATAATAGTCAAAAAGACAAGATTCTATTATTTTTATCTTGATATATTTCCACAATTTTAATTTGTCCTATTAATTCTGATCTAGTCTTGCTGCAGCAGTTGCACCAACATTTCTCTACTGGGGGTGACCACATATGTTAGGATACGGGTATATGAGGACATAAACAGCTACAGTTTATTTATTTACATTTTTACTGTACTCTGAAAAGCACATGTTTGACACAGTGTCGCGGTGGATTATGGGTAAAACGTCCGCGCGCCGCCATAGCTGTGTCTTTGCCGGGCCCAAGGATAGATTAAGAAGTCATGAGAGGAATTCAATCCCTTAACAATTTTTCTGTGAGTCTCTCATTTGTCAGATTTAAATTATTTAACCCTTCAGGTCAAAAAGCGGTTCAGCCCGCTTACCAAACCCTCCTAAAAACCAAACGTAGCAGTCACAGTTAGCACTTTGGCTAGTTATAGCTAACTGGGTAGCCAGCTAATGCGGGTTTATCCCTTTAAATCTATCTTCTATGTTTAACAGCTGATTAAGCCCTTGTCAGACACTTCGTGTGTACTGAAAAAGGAAACATGCGTAAACAGTGTAATTATATTGTGTTGTGCAGTTTCTTTTGCTAATCAGGATGGAACCTGAAGGTCATCACTGACATTGTTCACACCTTTTATCTTGTTTCGAAATGTTTATGAAGAAATTACACCTGTACTCCGGTTGTAATGTGACGACCTCCAGATAAATAGCCGATTATATGTAGCTGTATATGTAGCTTGTGTTCACATATTACACGAAACGTGTTGTGGGGTCGGGCTCTAGTCCTTTAAAATAGCTAAAACACTTCCTAAATGCTCTTTATGCTGTTTACATTTAATGTATCTGAAATAGATGTGAAATTAAATTACTGACAGCTCTACTATATACGATTATATGCTGATTTAAACTTCTTGGGAAAGTGATGACATTACATAGTTATTGGCTTAATTAATTAACATAACACTGAGTTTTTTAAAGAGTTGTTAAATAAAAACATACATACAAATGTTAAACTTTTGGGATCTTATAAACCATAATAGCCTGTTTTGATCTAAATTTGTGATGACTATTGCTTTACACTTTTACTATTTTCCCCAAAACCTTAAGGAACACAATCCAGCAATGTTCTGATATAATAATATTGCATTGTAACACTCCTTTTGTAACATCTTGTTTATAGGTTGTCACAGATCAAACACTATTCTTTAAGCTGCCTGTAAAGTAAAGCTATGTTGTTATGAAAATGTTAAAAGAGACATGAATAGATTAGGGAGTTATGCAACACAGGACATCAGGACCTTTATTGGGGTAAAATGGATTGATCTAAAGTCAACTTGTGCTTATACTTTGTAGAAAAAATAATCAAAACAACCAAACTTGCTGTTTATATTATTTAAAGATGTGCTGCTTTCACAAAGACTGACAGGTTGAATTGAGGATTTTACAATTCGCTTTTCAGCAAAACCTCATGTAACACACATGTTTCAGTCTTTAATTTAGTGTCACTGCCTCCCTCAGAAACGCTGCTATGCTGCTGCTAGGAGGATAGAAACTCTGACTGAACCTCTGTCGAATCTAAAACCAACCAAGACTGCACCCCTCCATCCACAAAATGTCCAGGTAGGTGCTGTTCTCATTAACAGAGGAGTTACCGGTATCTTTTTTTTAGTTGATAACTCATTTCTAATGTTACACTATCTAGTAAATGCAAAGTTCAGATGGTAAATGACAAGGAAATTGCATCAGGGTACATTTTATTTTATGATTCCTTCAACATGGTTTCTGGCTCCTTTTTTTAGGTTTCAAAACTTCCTAATGGTCTGGTGATCGCATCGCTGGAAAACTACTCCCCCTTATCAAGCGTCGGTGTGTTTGTGAAAGCTGGGAGTCGATATGAGTCTTCAGGAAACCAGGGTGTCTCTCATGTGTTACGACTGGCTGCAAACCTGGTAACTTGTGAATGACTCATGGATGTGTAATGCCTTTAGGAAAACAGTCAGTAATTTCTCCACAAGCTCAATTAATTACATTGCTTTCTAATTTCCATTTTAGACCACAAAAGGAGCATCTTCCTTTAAAATCTGTCGCGGTGTGGAGGCAATGGGAGGAAGCTTGAGGTCAGTAAATGTAGCTTTTGATCTCACATATGGTTGTGACAGCAAATCGTACCACACTGAACTATCTGAATGCTTATTTGTTCATCTACAGTGTAACAGCATCAAGAGAGACCATGGTCTACTCTGCAGACTGTTTGAGAGATGACATGTAAGTTGTCTTAACTAAAACCTGAGTTTTAGTAGTTATTCTTATACACATCCTTCCAAGGCTCAATAGATGCTTTGTTTTAATTAATTAGAGATCCATTGTTGGAGTTTCTGGTCAACGTGACAACAGCTCAGGAGTTTCGTCCATGGGAGGTAGATGAACTGTCTCCCAGGGTGAAGACTGACCTCGCTCTGGCTCAGCAGTGTCCTCAGATAGGTATACATCAGGCACAGCAACTCTGCTCATAATTCCTTGTGCTTTATACAAGAAGGTTAGAATTATATATCAGAGAAAACCCAACTCTGAAGCTTGTTTTGAATGAACATGATGTTGTCAGTAGTTCTATGGAAATACAGTTCCCTGCATTACGAAAAGCTGCTTTAAGGTGCAACAAAGCATGAAAGACACTTTAAAAACACATATTTTAATGAGTAAATTTTAGATTCCTCTTTACTGAAATCCAGGCTGCTTTGCTGCATTTCTCTTAAAGGTGTTATTGAGAAGTTGCATGAAGCAGCATACAAAAACGCCTTGTCCAACTCTCTGTACTGCCCGGACTATATGGTTGGTCGTGTCTCCTCTGAACAGGTATGGATGCATGGATTTATTTTAAACTCTTGTAGGTAAATTATTAGAATATAAATGTGTCTATCCTAACAGCTTTCCTAGACCACTGTAGTGTGTGTGTGTGTCTCTTATGCACATCTCCTCCCATTTATCCTCCCCTGTAGCTTCATTCGTTTGTTGAAGAGAATTTCACTACTGCCAGAATGGCTCTTGTAGGACTAGGTAAGTGTTGTTTAGTCCGTAGCTTTGTTACCGCTCCTCTTCTTCCTCAGGGATCTTGGATTTTTTGATCTGTGGGGATTTTCAGTATATCTGTATACTCTAATATAAAACTTATCTTGTTTATTTGTGTGTTGATCTCTCATTTTTGTATCCAGGTGTAAAGCACTCTGCCCTGAGGCAAGTAGGTGAAGGACTCCTGAGTGTACACAGCGGGGCCGGGGTGCCCATTGCTAAAGCTGTGTATCGAGGAGGTAAGTACAAAGCTGCACTCTTACAGTTCAAAGTTGCTTTACTCTCATGATGTTATTTTGTGTGTAGGTGAGCTGCGAGTGCAGAACAACAATGACCTGGTCCATGCACTGGTTGTCACGGAGGGTGGTGTGATAGGTAGTGCGGAGGCTAATGCTTTCAGTGTACTGCAAAGGATTCTGGGAGCTGGTCCACATGTGAAGAGGGGATCCAGCCTCGGCAGCAAACTGAACCAGGGTATTGCCAAAGCTACCACGCAGCCATTTGATGTAAGTGTAAGGATGTAAATAATCACAATGCTGGCTTGAAAACAAGCAGGGACTTTTCTTTAACGTGTTGAACTTATTAAGTGTTGAGATTAAAGGAGGAATTTCCTCATATCTTAGCTCTATATTAGTTTTAGAATTACTTAGCCTGTATCATTATGTTCCATTCCCTCTTCTTTGCTTACAGGCCACTGCCTTCAATGCCTCCTACTCTGACTCTGGCCTGTTCGGTGTCTATACCATCGCACAAACCGACTCTGCCGGAGAGGTGAATTACTGGGTGTAATTTGATTTAAAATGTGCTGAAATACTCCAAAATCCTCTGAACTAAGCTCATCCTGATTGCATTTCTCTGTTCAGGTGATCAAAGCTGCTATTGCTCAAGTGGGAGGTGTTGCAGACGGAAACGTGTCGCAGGCTGAGATCACCAGAGCAAAGTGAGATCACTGGAAGAGTGCTTCAGTAGGTGCTGCTGTAGCTCAGCTGAGGAATAAATAAGATATTCTTGACTGTCTGTACTGGATGTGTTTGTGCAGAAACCAGATGAAAGCGGACTATCTTATGTCAATAGAGAGCTCTGAGTGCCTAATGGAGGAGATTGGTGCACAAGCTTTGACAACTGGAGCATACCAGGCTCCGGATACTGTCCTTCAGGCTATTGATACTGTCACCCAGGATGATGTGGTCAAGGTGAGTATCTACCAAACTGTTTCTAATCCACTACCACAAAAACTACGATTCGGTACGTATTTTGGCTTTAAAGTCCCGGTTTGGATGTTTTTTGGTACAGTAAGTGAACAAACATAGAACTGCATAACTTTGGTATAAACAAGAACATTTTGAAGGGTTTTAAAATGAAACAAAAAACAAAAGAAAGCTGCTTACAGTAAATTCTCCACTAATTAAAATAAAGAATAAAGACATGCCTTCTTTATTTTGATGAGCAGTATCTGTACAAGGAGGGAGGGATTTTTAGGTAATATGTGGAGTTAAAAAGTTAAACTTTAGATGCATATAAGCAGTAAAACATAAAGTAACCTGATTAGCTGTGTGGCTCTGACATGTTTCCTTAATTAAACCAAACATAAATGTTCAAATGAGCTCACAATTTAAAATAAAGTCTGTATACAAAATAAAAACCCTTAAATCCTTTTACACGTGTTTCATTTACAATATTTGTCATAGTTTAAGACAAAAGTTGTTAAAATACAAATATGTGAAAGTCCTTTTTTTATGACTCCATAAACCATTTAAATGCCGTAGTGGGAAAGCTTTCATGCTTTCTGTAGAGATGCTGTGATTACATAAATCCCACACACTCTGTGAGTATTTGCAGAAGCTTTTTAAATGAGAAACTGTTGAATTGTTTATGTAAATGAAAATGTAGATAAATACATTTAAAGACTAAACTGTTTTTTATCTGAATATATTTTCATTTATCTGTGATATTACTGTTCAGCTACATTTTATGTATGTAGACAATTTACACTCGTTATAAGCTGAATTCTGTGATTACTTTGAATAAAAAAACAAAAAAAAAGGAAATGCTGTGATTTGAACAGTTTATCCTGAAGGGGTGATCAGCAAGAGCGCTTCCAGTTACGCAAACAGGGATGAGACGATAGTGGGAACACAGCTCGGCACGAGACCATCTTACTGCTTTCGTGTTATCCACCTATCTCGGTCCATTTACATATTTACATATCGGTCCATTTACATATTTACATATCGGTCCATTTACATATTTACATATCGGTCCATTTACATATTACGCTGTGAAGCCAAAGTGTTCCCAAACAGGATCATTTTAACGATGGAAGAAAGTCTTCCAGCTGTGGTTTCTGCTTAAATCTGTCACTAGTCAAAACGTCCACTAGCCAGTTACTCATCCTCCTTTTGGGAACTGGTTACATCTCTCTCACATTAGAAAATAAATCTGAATATGAATACATGTACCATTTGTCATTGTTTACATTCACAGTGGGTCCTTATACTTATAGTTCTCAAATGTAGTCATACCCTCTCATCAAACATGTTACTGAAATAAGTTTAAATTTACAAAAGTAAAAAGAAAATTAGATAAAAAATCAGAACGTTTTCTTTTTCTGGTTCAATAGAATTATTTCAATAAAACAAGCAAACAAATAGGATAGAATAATATGCATTACATCCCTCATAAACTAATATTTTGTTTATGAGGAAGATAGGCTCCAGCATGATGGATGGATTATCACTGCAATCCAGTGTTTTCTATAAATCTGTCACACTTCTGCACCTGTTGACAGCATCTTCATCTCCTGCATCATAATCCCATCTAATCCTAATATGGATGATTTCATTGAAGCTGGTTAATATGAATTATCATGATAGAGAGAGCGCTCCAAAAAAACAAACTTTAGTTGTTTTTTTGTTGATAAAAACATTGGATATAAGAAAATCTTACTGGAAACACATTGCTCCCTTTCTCACATAAATAGAAGATTTATTTGCCGCATCTCTGCTCACTGCCATGCTTTAAACGAAGGTTTGTATCCATGGCAACACTACCGTAATGCAGTTAAATTCTGAAAAGGCAGCAAATGGCCTTCCTGTTCCTCACCATGTGACCTTGATTTCTTTCCATCTTTATAGAGAAGTCGAGTAATATGTTTTCAGTTGGATCTAACTCACTTATTTGTTGTTGTTATTGTTTATAAAAACACAAGTTTTCTTTAGAGTGCTCCCTCTATTAAGGCTAGTGCCCTATTAAGCAGATTTAATTTCAATTCAATTCAATTCAACTTTATTTGTATAGCGCCACTTCATGACGGTGTCATCTCAGGGCGCTTCACATCTTA
>JBAMHV010000022.1:11109166-11136741 GCA_037177535.1 Pseudomugil gertrudae
GCAGTTTGTTCCACATGTTTGCAGCATAACAGCTAAACGCTGCTTCTCCATGTTTAGTCTGGACTCTGGTCTGGTTAATGGTCTGGACTCTGGTCTGGTTAATGGTCTGGACTCTGGTCTGGACCAGCTGACCTGAATCTTTGGATCTCATAGCTCTGCTTGGTTTATATTCTCTGAACATATCACAGATGTATTCTGAACATATCACAGATGTTAAGCCCACTTACACTCAGTTTGTCATCTATCTATCTATCTGTCTGTCTGTCTGTATATATCTGGGAATGTGTGTATGTGTGTGTGTATATAAGAATGTGTATATAAGAACACACACACACGCATATATATATATATATACAGTATATATCTCAATCATAAACTCTTTTTTTTTCCCCTTTCTTTTAAAAAATAAAAGGTTGCCATGACGATGGAGAGCAGTTGTCACCCTTGTCCCCTTGTTAAGCTTTAACTGGCTGTATCTGGCAAGAGGTTTAATATTAGCACAGATTTTTTTTCTTTAACACATTGCAAGCATCGTGATTATGCTGAGGAAATAAATGAGAGTTTAACAGTGGAGTGGGTTCAGCATTTGTAATATTACCAAATTTAGTCAGTATCCCACAGTGAGAACAATCTAGCTTCAATAAGTAAACTATGGAGCATCTCTCTTGTACAAAAGCTATATTGACGAAGTCGCACTGCTTGAGAAGATTTGGCCTTTAACCACTGGGATCCCACATAACAGTTAACAGGTGGCTGTAATGTTGTGTTGTGTTTAATTTATTTAGTGGAAGAAGAGGTGAATCCATTAGTTGACACTTTGGGATTTACCTGCAGCTCCTACAACTTCCATTTTCAACCGCTTGTTCCCAGAGCAGGCTCCTACAACTTGAACTGCTAAATCTAACTCTGTTACTGAGTCTTACTCTGTGTGGGCAACATTTCTGTGCTGCCAGCTGCATAGATGCGAGAGGTTGAGTAAGAAAAGCAGAGAGGGGGTTACAAAGAGTAAAGAAGGTGAGTAAAATGTGTTTGTGAAGGTCAAAAGCTGAGTATGTTCGAGCGTTACGGATACGAATGGAAAGACACAAATGGAAAATGGACACAGGAAAAAAAGGAAGCTGGTAAAACCATGGGTGGTTCATGTTGGGTAAACAAAGTGGTGATGTTTGTGAGGAGGTGAGGAGCCTTTTAGGTCTGCAGCACTTGAATGGATGGCTTTGTATGACTAGCAAACACCCTTTTCTGTTGCTTTTTAAATACACCAGCCGAGTTTCCCGAAGAACTAAGATCACCTGTAGGGGAGGAGGGAAATATAGGAAGAATAATCAGCTCTGACTGTAATGCAGACATGTTTTCCTCTGATTGCAAAGATTCTTTGCTAATTTACAAGAATAGATTATTGTCTCTTATGTGATGTTAAACGTTTGCCCATAACCCGACTTCCTCTCTAACAAAGTTGGTGAAATGCTTCCAGGTTTTTAACGCTGGCTGAAACCGCCGTGTTTATCCACTTGTTATTTTAGATTTAAATTAAATATTAAAGTTACACTAGCTTTGGTAATACAGATACAATGGGGGGTGGTGTACTGGGCATTTATATAAAAGCCCACAAGCTTTCAGGTTTACTTAGGACTACAAGAAATAAACCCAAAGGGATGTTTATACCACTTTAATACAAAAAAGAGCTAGTTTCTATATTTTAATTATGTAACCTCAGGAATGAGGTCAAACGGGGTGTAATATCTCATTTGGTTAAAGTTCCTTCATACAACAAGCAACTCTTCTTAGTCCTATCTGTTTTAGCATTATAGTGTCATAAATTAATATGAAATATTAACAATAATATTTACCTTGGGCACCACCTTTTAACTTCTAGCATACTGTGTTAAGACTTAAAAGTTAACCTATAATGTCATTAATAGAGTGGCTTACTCAATCAATGAATAATTGATTAATTTAATTTATATACTTAATCAGTTTAAACAATCCGTCTTAGACACTATTTCATGAGTTCTGTTTGAATTGACCTAGATCATGACCAAAAGGAAATCACAGACAGAGGTTAACATGAAAAAATATGGGAACTAAGGTAATAAAAATAATAAAAATATAAAACAAACAAGACAAAAAAAACATAAACTAAAACAGTAATGATGTGCTGATCAGCTGGAATTTCTCATAAAGAAATGCCACTGTGTGAAGGGTTTAACATAAATTAAATAAACTATATTTTAGTAATTAATTAATGTTTAAGGGAATGGGGAATCGGATCTCTGGATCTGATAGAATGATATTGATCATGTAGTGAGGATTGAGGGAAACAATCACCATGAGGGAAGCTGGGTTTGTCCGGAGGGGTTCTTTCAGAACTAGTGATCCTGTTGAGGCTACCACCTGTGGACTAAACTGGGTTTGGATCCGTGGTGTGGACGCTCAAAATGGTGGGTGGTCCGTTCTGGCGCTCAAAAAGGGTCCGATAAAGATGTCCGCCACTATAGGCTCATTAGCGGCTCCAGGCTTCACCCTCTCAGCTGGATCAATGGTGTGGTCACGGCGATCAGACAGGAGAATATTTCAGGCTAAAGTCCATAAAATGTGTCTGCAGAGGCTACTCGCATGTGGAGAAAAAAACTGAAGTTGTGGAAAAATGTAAACTCACTCTGGAGGCTCAAAACTTATTTGCAGTAAAGATAAAACAAGAATTCATTATTTGGTTTGCTTAGATGGAACCATGGTCTCTGGCCATGTGCTCTGCAGAGCTTCTAGCATGGCCAGCCTTTGTCCTTGGTCCATTCTCCAACTGCCACTAAACTAGACCTCAGCAACTCAGGAACTCACTCAGGAGCTGGATCTGCAACTCAATTGCATCTCCTCTGAAACTGCAAAAGACTGAGCTGAAACTAGACTTGAAACTGAACTGAAACTGAGGACCAAAAGTGTGTGTCTTCTCTGTTCAGAAGGTTGGAAGGTCGGGTCTTATTACACCCATCAGGCATCATGTGGGGTGGCCTACATCACAGTTGGGCTGGGTGATTAATCGAATTTTAATTTCAGTTACGATATGGGTTTTCAACGATCATAAAAATAAAATGGGTTGATTTTTTTTTCTTTCTTCTTTGCAATTTACTCTCGTGTTGCTTTCAGTAGTGACATTACATTACAGCGCTGTAAACTCCTCCCACATCTCCTCTGGTTTTATTCAGCACGAGCACCGTTGCCAACTTGTCGGCTTTCTCGCATCTGGCAACTTTCCAAACCTTGTTGACTTTTTGTGTTAAAAGTGACTAGCGACAAATCTAGCAACTTTTTTGGAGTTATTGGAGACTTTTCTGGTGTTTTGGCGACTGACTTGAAATAACATGTTGTTACTGTCACGAACAAGCAGCGGGAGCTCCTCACCACCCTAACCCTGTGTGTGTACGTGTGTGTTCGAAAGCCACTTTTTGATGTTAAATAAAGTCATATTACTAAAGTTAATGGATAATTGTGTTAAATAATCGAGATCTCAGTTTCAATCAAAATTATCGTGATTATAACTTTTGCCACAATCGAGCAGCCCTTCATCACAGGTTCTCATTTGCTTATGCATGTATGCAGATGTAGACTCAACTTCTTAAGTGTAAGATGTATGAAAACCTTGAACCATGAAACATCAAACCATTCAAATAAAAATACCAGAAATGAGTGAAACCACATACGAAAGCTAAATTAAGTCCTTCAGAAATAAAGCAAGAGTCCCTGCACATTAATAAGAGACGTTCATGAAAGGATTAAAACAAATGGCTCTAGAAGGTGACTATGTGGTTTGGTCATCCACTGTAGAGTTCTGCCAGTTGATGATTATAAAACCAATGTGAGACTATAAAATTAAATGTTGTGTCCATTTGCTTACGTTGGTAAGAGAAAGATTTTCTCAGGAGGTCTTTGTTCCCCTGTTGCTGCTGCTGTGGTCTAGGTGTTGAACCCAGCGGGTGATCTGGTTTCTCCCTATGTTTTTGAGATGAAAGGGGACTTGTGAGGGGGGTTTCCTGCCTGGAATACACTATCAGTTCAGTTCACAAGTCATCAGTTGTTACAGTAAAACGAAGACGGTTCTTCGGGTTAAATAAACTCAGAAGTGTTTGCTTTGTTTGCTTAGGTGAAGGCTCCTCTGTTTTTGGCCTGTTATCTTCGAGTTGTAAATTCCACAAGCAAA
Organism: Pseudomugil gertrudae; assembly: GCA_037177535.1. Taxonomy (NCBI): domain Eukaryota; kingdom Metazoa; phylum Chordata; class Actinopteri; order Atheriniformes; family Pseudomugilidae; genus Pseudomugil; species Pseudomugil gertrudae. Next base: position 11,113,362 of record JBAMHV010000022.1, read on the forward strand.
TGGTTTGTTTAAATATGGGATCTTTGAGGGTGTTGAGTCCTCTACACTGGTTATCATTAGCTGAGAAAGGCATGAAACAAATCAGGAAGGATGTGTAGACAGCACAGCCATACTTGTTTTTGTAAGCAATCTTTGCTATTTAGGAAAGCTGTAAAGATTTATTTACTGTCCTTGTTACAGTGTGCCTGAAAACTACAACGTAGCAGTTCCACAAAGTACTGAATCCCACTCTTTGCTCCAGGATAGAAACAACTGATCATTTTATTGTAGTTCATATCAAGCTTTGCTGTTTTATGTTATCACTAAAGCAGAAAGTACTGTGGAGGTAAAGTTCTGGTTGAGATAAACAGAGAATGTTAAAAAGCACAGAAGAACAATGTTTTCAGCTTTGTCTAGATAATAAAAGCTGTTTGCATGTTGGTGACAGCCTTTGCTTTTGCATTGCAACAGCTGCTATCCTTTGTGTACACTGCTGTCATGTAAAGGCCCATCTATGCTCCCTTTCAAATTCATTCATCTGCACCCTCATACTTCATTGCTCTCTTATTGTCATCGTAGTTAAGTCAGTTCATCCACTTTTGTCAGGCAGTGCTAAGCTCAGAGTTCATGTCTGTGTTTTGACACCGGTTGGTTGGGGTGACGCACTGCTGTGAAGTTGTTCAAAACTATCCAACAACTCAGATTTTGATCAGCTGCATTATGATCAAGGCTCAGTCCCTTTAGAGCAACTCACTTCTTGATTATGGTCTCTAAAAAACATCTGACAGCTTCTAGTTGCAGAACAGCATTTGACCAAATCAGGTCTCAAGTATCCATGCCCTAATCCCACATGGGTTCAGTTGGATAATGTGAAAATTATGGAGTGAATTCTGGCAGGACAAAGTTCCCAGCAGGAAGAGAGAGACCTGAAAAGTCGTGGAATATTTATCAGCAAATGTCACAGTTGGATTTTAAACAGATGACAAGAGGATTAGTAACAGACACGTTTGTCTGCCACTAAATTATTGGTTTGAAACTGGGAGGTTTGAGACTCTTTATCCATATATCTGCCAGCAGAGCCATTTACAAGCTGATCAACTCAGACCAAACTGCATTATATCAGCTAAGGAATCAACAAACTCCTAAAAGATGGCATTTGGTGCATATCATTTCCCCTCCTCCAAACCATCTTGACATAATATGCACATTTCAGGTTTTCTCCCTCATGGTTGACAGTGATGTTTGCCAGAATGACCCTTTTGCATTCCTGCTCTGGCTTCTTACAAAATCATGTCTCTTCACTTCAGATGTGCTTTAAGACGCTGAGAAAGGTGTTTCATATTTTGAGTGATGTTCATCTTACGAGTCAGACCTTTCGGTACTCATGAAGTCCTCAGATTCACAATCACATGATTAGAAAATTAGATGATTACTCCCTAAACTTCCACTGCAATCAGTTGATGAGCTCTGGTGAAGATTTGCATACTAGATATTAGAACGAACAGTGTTTCTTTGCTACTATGTGGTTGTCTGTTAAAGCGGCGACTGCTGCAGAACTCCTATTAGCTGAGCTTAATGTTAAAAACACAATGGCCACGTTTACATGGGACTTTAATTTCTCTTTAAATGCAAATAAAAGTCAATTCCGGTTTAAAAGGATGACAAATAAACATATAAAAACCAATAATAATCATTTGGAAATAAAATGAATTTTGAATAAAGTAGCTGGTTTATTCCCATTTTAAAGTGGAAAGAGTTTATTCCTTGATCATGTAAACATTCATTTGCTCTATATTCACTCTGGTCGCTCTGCACATGCTCTATACCATGCCCCATTGCAATGATGCATGTTTCACGCTTTCAAACACAAATTCCAGGAGCAAGCATTGGACTCGAGCTGAGAGCATTTATTTAACTGGAGCCTTACATGACTTTGGAATCATGATAAGAGTGAGTGGATCTTGAACTTCAACCTAATGTACTTGTGTGTACTAATTATTGTCTGATATCTAATATCTGTGGCAAAACGGCAGATTTTAGCTAACAACGCACCTTAGCTTTTGCCCACCTACCTCCATTAGCTGGTTAACTCCCATTAGATCTGTGTTAGCTGTTAGCTACAGCCAGTTTGGAGTTTGATTTCATATACCACCGCACTCACAACCCCCCCTCTCAGCTCCAGCTCTTCACCCATGTTGTACTTTCCAGAAGCAAAGTCCCACGTGACACTGCCAAGATGGTGACAGTAGGAGCCACCTAACAAGCTTCATTTTTGCTCTTGCCTCGGTCCAACTTTATCCCCTCTGGTTCAAACGCAGAGAATGCAGAGTGAAACATATATGTGTGTGTGTGTGTGTGTGTGTGTGTGTGTGTGTGTGTGTGTATTTTATCTGATTGATTGAGATTTTCACATTCACCTGTGTAGTAATTTAGGCATGGCTGCAGTGCTTAAATTAAAAGCACATCAACCAAGTTGGTATAGACTCACACACTGCAGGTGAGCAAGTTAACTTTGTGTCATCAGTTTAGGTTTTTTAAAAGGTCCAATGAACCATGAAAAATGCATTTGATTAACTCTGTGGAAAAGCTTGAAGTTACAGTGCTGAGCCATGTATTTTTCACTGCCTTTTACCCCACTTCATCAAATTCAATAGCTTCTGCAGCCTCATCGGTACATTTATAAATAGCTAAGTAATGATAATGCTAAATGAATCTGGTTGTGCTGGACAGTCTTCATTGATGCTTACTAACAGGCTAGTGTGCACAGCATGTAACAATTGATTATGTCTTCAAGGACCACTGACAGAACATGCTGCCATTCAGCTTTTCTACAGAAAGTATTGGTTTACCAGTTTAATGGGATGGGTTTTTGTTTACGAATAGCCTAATAAAAAAAAAAGCTGATGGGACCATTAACCAAACAGCTTATTGGATGCACGTCACTTTCTATTAAACCTGCTCAGAAATGTAAACCGGAGACAAATATAACCAAACCATGCCAAGTTTTTTCATAAAAGCACTTTCTAACAGCAACTGCTGAACATAAAATGACAAAAACATTAAATAATAAAATGTCAAAACAATAAAACCAGTAAAAATAACACAAATAAAAACAATACAAGCAATAAGAGCAAACTCGTAATGCGTAAAATGCCATTGCAAAGAAGGGTTTTATATTGAACGATAAATTATTGTATGCTTGCCATTCTATTACCACCTCTACTTTTATTAAACGTTGCAGGAAACGTTATAAATAGATAAGTGGGCCTACTCAGTCAAATGATTTGATTAGATGTAAAACCTTGTGAAGAGCCTTTAAGGATGTTCACTCACTTTGAGCTGCTTTTAGATATAATTTAAAGTGAACATCAGCGAGGTTTCTGAAACTGAAACAATGTGAAAGCTGAGTCTAAAAGGGGCTTCACTGGCACCGTTTGCAGACCCAAAACGATCTGGACTCTATTCCTTGTCTGCTTTTTGTTAGCATACAGGTTTTTCTCAGCAGTGAGTTTTGCTTAGACCCTACGTAGCACAGGCTGGTAATGTAAAAGCATGCAAACGTGTTGATGCAGCCACAGGAAGGTCAGAAAACAATTCTGTAAAGGAGAGAAAATGGTGAAAAGCTCTTTGATACATCAGCCAGGGTTATTCTTTAAATGCTTGAGTTTATTACAAATTCTTGGTGGCTACTAATATGTGACTCAAGTGACGTCAAAGTGTTACGACCACAATTTCCAGCTATATTGTCATCAAAGGATATGGCGGCAAATGGGGCCTTTATAGCTGGCGACAGCTCAGTTAATTAATCAGACCTGAATAGTTTGATACAACTGCACATTGATTTTAGTTTCTGACCTCTTCTGTGTTCTGCAGTTGTGAACACACCTCACTGAGCAGAGCACCGCAGCGTGTTCGCTGTTATTACGGAGGGATGCCTGTTATAAGTTAATGACTTTTCCCATGTGGTCAACAAACATGCCGCTAATTGATCCCACTGGGGTTGAGGCTAATTAGAGCTCACCAATGGGTGTATTTACTCTAGCTTATGAATCCTGGGTATGTAGGAAAGTGGAGAACGCCGCAACAACACACTGTTTTTGCATAACCTGGTTTCATGGTGTCATTCCTGGATTACATGAACGGATGGTCAGACAGCTTAAATTGGTAAGAAACATCTTCTACATCGGCACACCCAAGTCTGAGACCGAGCTGATGATAGTTGAGTCGTATTGCGGTTGGTCTGAGTGGCAGGTTTTGACAAGAGAGAGGAATGAAATGAAAACAAAAACATAATCAGTTCGGCTGCTCCTCGTGTATGTAGAGCTTAAAAAACATCTGGCTCCCAAAGGAATGTAGTTCTGCATGTCATGTACTCCATGGAAAGCAGGTTTATTATACTTGTTAGTTTGCATAACACAGTTTAGCTGGATTTTATTGTTATTGCAGTCAAAACATATTTTGACATGTTTTTCTATGGTGATTCCTAAATGACAGCTTTAACAAGCATTTTGACCTAATTTGGGTCAGTATTTGCTTCTGGTTTGTTGCTGGTTTGAGCCTTCTGCACCATAACTGTCCTTCTAACCATATTTCACCAAAAAGGGGGGAAAATAAACTACACAGTGCAACCAAAGTCTACAATAAGCTTACATCTGAGGTTATAAATGGTTTATTTAGTGCATCCTTATATAGTTTTTCTTTAATTAACCCTAATTAGGAGATTAGTCACTAAAGTTTACCCATATCTTAATTTTACAAGCGAGTTTAAGGGGCGTCAGAGGACTTGCTCAGGAGTCCACTGCAGTACCAGGGACTTGAACCGGGGACTTAACTCTTGATCCAAGCCCACCTCTGTAACCACTAAGCTACCACTTCCCTCAATTACTGTCATGCCTCTCATGCAAAGATTTAGTGGTATCTGCATGAAGCTGATGATATAAGCATCCTGCACAAGAAGCTTTCTCCTCCGCCTGTCCTCTCCTCTCTTTATGAAGCAGATTATTATTTTTGGCTGTGATTTGGATTATAATAGAGCTGCAGATTTTATATGCTATTTTGTGTTAAACTGTCCCTTACTGATCATAGGGACACAAACAGCATGCCTGTGGTTCGATTATTACCTGCTCTCTAGTTCTGTAGTGCTGTTGTTAGAATATGTAAATAAAAACGATAAAACGAAGAGGGTAAGCGGTAGCGGCTCGCTGGGACTTTTCTGAAGGGTGTGAAAACTTGAAATGTTGTTTTTGCTACAGTGCTGGAAAAGTCTTAGCATAATATGTGTCAGTGTTTGCTGCTGAGCTGCACACCTTCGGTCAGTAAGGTTCTGCAGGTATTTCTGTTTTTGTGTGCTCATATACACCATAGAACATCATTTTCTGATTGTCCATGGTCTTTTAAAGGTCCAAAGGGTTAAAGATGTGTGCTAACACGATTTTTCCAGGGAAAATATCATATTTTATGTCACACAAATATAGTGTTGTATAAGAACACACACTGCTTTATTCCGTGTGTTACTGTCCAGAAAAGCTCTTTTAATATTGTTTACATTTGGATGTTTTAAAGAGTCACGCACATGACATGTTGGGTATTACTGCAGTAGGCGATGGAGTTGCAGGTTAGTGATGGTAAACAGTTTTTTTAAATCATGTTAACTTGCAGGTTTTATTTCGAAGTATTTTATCCTGTAAGCAGCTGCTCAATACAAACCAAAAAACCATGACAGTGGTTTTCTGCTTTATTTAGCTCATTTTGCCTTACAAAAATGTACATTTATAGACGGTCAGCTGCTGTATTCAGCCACGAGAAACTGGTTGTTTAAACTGCAAAATGCAAAGAACTTGTAAAAATGTTGATGTGTGGTGAAGCTTCCTGTGAATAACTCATTGCAGAGGTGTGGATAACAAAATTCGCCTACTTAATCTCTCCTCAAATGTTCTTCTAATCCTTGTCTTCTAGGGTTTTTTTTTGTTGTTGTTTTTTGTTTCTTTTTGGTTAATATAACGTTGATCCTATGGTACAAATGTCTGGGCAGCACCCTTTTGGCTGCAGAGAGGCCCAGTGAGCCTTCATAGACCAATGAAAATAACACATTTTATTCTTTATTCTTTTGTTTTTAACCAAATTATGATAAATGTAGTAGTTTTATATTTAAGATGTTTATCATTTGCTCAAATGAAATATTCAGGCATCAGTAATGTGTGCGATATTCATAAAGAGTGTATAATCTCATCTTGTGGTATGTGAATATTTTCTGCTGATTTTAAAACCTAATCTCTTCCTGAACAGGTTTGGCATTCGGTATTACCATAGTGGCATTTAAAACTCTGAACACTTTCTTGTCCTGTTATGAAGAAAAGCTGTAATGTTACAGAAATAAATCACATTGTAGTTTGCCTTTGTGGTCACACAGGGTTGGTTTAATCTCTCTGGTGGGGTCCTGTACAGCGTGACACGGGACTGCAAATGTTTTTCATTGATTTCGGGATCCATCTTCTGCTATGTAAAGTTCTAGATGCTGCTTTTACAGACATTTAGCTGCAAAATTGTTGTATTTTCTAACTTCTGCCTTCAGGTACTGATGTAATGACCGAACAATTAAAAATCCATTATATTGTGTGTATATAGGAGCTCCTTTGCGTTTCCTTCTTTGGGCGAAGACATTAAGTTGTGACAAAATGATAATCTATATTACACAGTAAAGCTACACAAGTGCTGTTGATGTCCCCTTTTCTCATCACTTAACAAACCCATCAGGCAGATATGTGCAGATTTTTTTCTCTAATTGTTTCTTCAAAGTGATTTGAATGGCACTTTGTGTCTCACTAATGAACTTACCAGAATTGAATTCATTACAATCAGGCTGCATTTCCTGCTTAATTTAATATTTTCTTTTCTCAGACTTGTTTCCTTTGTTTCCATTTATGTGTGATTATACCTTTTGACCCTGCTTCTGGGTGGATTAATTAAGGGCCCTACAAGGGTCATGTTTACCCAAAGAGGATAAAAAAACATACAATGAAAGAAATCCAGAGTAGATATTTTATTGTAAATGTCTTTTTTGTTAGTTTTTTTGTTGGTTTTTGGGAAAGGGGGGGGTGCATTTGACATCTTCTTTAGGAACCTGATTAAAATAACACAGATTTACATAATTTGTAAAGTTTCCCATAATAATTCAAAAACATTTTAAATGATTAACGTTCCTCTCTTGCTTCTTCCCTCTAGTGATCCTGTTCTGCATGGCGGCTCTCATCTTCCCAATAGGCTTCTATATCAACGAGGTGGGAGGTCAGCCATACAAGCTGCCCAACAACACGGTGGTCGGCTCCTCATACGTGTTATTTGTCTTGTCCATCTTCTTCACCATAGTGGGACTGCTATTTGCAGGAAAGGTTTGCCTTCCAGGCTGAGGATTCGGCCACGCTCGCCTCTGGACTGGCACAAGAGGCTCTGAAAATTTTATGGAATTTACAAAAACACAACGACTGAAAATCAAAAAACTAACTCTGGCCAGAAAGCCTGGAATGGGGAAGTCTCAGCTTATGTGTCGAGGGACCGCAGCACCATGGAGACCATAACTACTAAAAGATGAAAATAAATAAATGAACAAAACACTAAAATGGGACATAGACACAACAGGCTGGAGGAGTGTGAGAGGGGGCAGCCGCCACAGGCCAATCCGGATTCGGCCGTCTCTCTGTTGTTGTTCTGCTGGAAAGGGTGCTTAATGTGCTGCTGTCATGGCAACCGCAGCCACAATGCTGGCACACATTTCTTGAGGACCACTACAGCCACTCCTCGACTTGACTCCCAGCCGCCCTCAGCACACATGTGCTCCGTCACGACCGCTCCCGTTGCTATTTTTGGCTTCTCTTCGCTATTTTCAGCTTTGTGTTTTTTCTGTTGTTGAACACTTTGTTCTCTTTCCCTTTTCTTCCATACCCCATCACCTTTCCACTGAAGTAGGTTGAGTGTTACTGGGGTTCACTGAACCGAACCCTGAAAGGGGATTGGGGAGTGGGTTTCTGAAAACCCGGCTTGTCTGCCAAAGTTGCACGGCCCCAGGTGCACGGTCGAGGAGAGCAGCTGCAGTCCCAGCTGTTTTGGCTCACACATGGCCTGCTGTGGATGAGAGGTGGATGCTGGTGTGCTTCCTCTTTGTCTCATCCGGCTCACACTCGGAAGCCGGTAGCAGCGTGGGGTGACCTCCCTGGGTAGCAGGAAAGGTGATCTAGCACCATAAAGGAGAATGCCACTCAATCTGAGACCATGTATAATGTTATTTATACAGACTGCAACGAAGCATTAGTATAGGCATCTCAGTTAAACCCATCATGCTGAAACGCATACTTCCTTAGTGACTAGACGACTGTGAATTTAACGAATAATCACCCGAACACACACACACTTCTCTTATGTTTGTAGTAACACTACCTACAGCCACATGCACATTGGCTTTTTCAGTGTTCAGAGGATGAACATACCAGCAATGTTGGTTTCCGGGGAGAAAAGAGACCCGTGCATTGCTGACACTAGATGATAAAGTTACATATGGTGGGAGGAGGGAGGGAGGGGGGATTTGTGAATGCTAAGAATCAGTGGTATTCTCCTTTAATTGTCAGAAAATGGCAAACCAGAAGTTTTATTTCTCTTTTTTTTGTTGGTTGTGTTTTGTGCAGCACTGAAGGACTGCAGGTCAGGTCCATGCATGGGGCTGTGCCTCTGGATGCTGCTCAGGAGGACTGTGATTGTAACACACACACACAAACACACAATCGCTCTGTATGCACTGTGTAAATGGACATTTTACAGCTGCAACCAGCTGTTTTTTAATCAGATAATGCATGTTCCCAGATTTCCCATCAGATTGTGCTTTTTTTCTCAACATTTATCATAATATTCTCACACAACTAAATTATATATTGATATTTATGTAGTAGGAGGTTTGAAATATTGACACACACTGGTTTCTCTGGTCATATTTTGTAGTTCAGATGTTACCAGAGCAGGTAAACGATAGATAATATCATCATGGAGGAAGTAAAGTTACTCCTTACATGTATTACGGCTCTGAAACTTTTTGCGCCTCCTCTAAAGAGACTGCATGTCAAAGGACAAATGTCCACATTAACCAGACAGCCAACGGTGTCCAAATATAGAACAGTGTAAGTAATTTAATTAGATTTATAGTGTCGTGTGGGTGCTGATGAAGGTTGTCATTAAAATGGCAATTCTGGTTACGATAAAGTAGAAGCAGTCATTTCTCCTGCCTGCTTTTTAAAACCTTTAGCAGCCTCCTTTGTGCTCAACCCAGACACGTCATCTCACTCAGCATTAACAGATTATCCTGCTAGCATTTACAGCTTTAAATAGCGGTGAGCTACAGCTAACTGAAGCAAAGCTACATATTTATAGTGTATATTAAGTCAAATTGTCAGTAAGCAGTATCTCGCCAGTGCATGTGCAAACCGTTTAGCTAGGGTTACACAACATCCGATAACGGGGAAGTCAGAATTTAAAATCTGATAACTAAATCAGCTTAGAAAACACACACTACTGCACCTTGAATCTTCTCTGTAACTTGAGTAAGGGCCATCTACTTCAACTCCAATTAACATAATGAAATAAAAATGGCTGCCTACATAGTATATGCAGCCTTCAGCTATTCTTTGTCTGATAAAGCAGCAATGCAGGAATCCTGTGCCTTTTTTAGTTCAGTTCATTCTTCACTGTCATTCAGCACACGATTGTGGGTGAGGAGCAGGACAAACCAGGAGGCAGCCGCAGGTTTGCAGATGCAGGAAAAGGCTTCATTACCTCAGGTGCATAAGTTGCACCTCAGCATGCACAACTGGCATCAAAGAGAAAGAAACCTCATCGCGTGGCCATTCAGAAGCTGTAAGGAGCCTCTCTGAAGGACTATATCTGCTATCTGCAGATATGAATTCCATATTTCTGCAGTGCATGGCAGATGATGACTGTATTGATTTTACACCTCATCTTATACATTCATTCATAAATATTAAAGGCTTATTTAATGTTGATCTCGGCTGAATAGTCGACCAGTTTGTGACACTGATACGACAGCAGATAGTTCAACATTCATTCTCTCAATATTTCTAAACATCCTGTGTGTACTCAACAGTATTGCATCATGTACTCTAATGTCACTCTGGTGCCCCGGGAAGTGTGTTTGTGTGTGTTACAACAGTCACAGTCGGTTGCAAAGTCTTAGTTTTGTTTCTATTTCCATTTCTCTTACTCTCAAACTGATGATGTATTCTGCTAGACGATACACTCTGCCTCAGTTGGTTTAGTATTGTGCCATGACCTGTTTTTGTTTAATAATGTACAGACACAAAAGGCAGGATTTCTGTATTAGGAAGCACTGTGCATTCAACAGTATAGGTAACAGACATAAAAGCGCCACAAATGTAAAAAAAAAAAAACTTCTTACCTCATGGTTTTTGTTTCTGCTATTATTTTCTAATGGTGGCAACGTGTGTGCCCTCTAATTTGTCTCTTGCCTTCATCGGATGTCTACACATACAGCCTATGATCGTAGGAAATTATTTATCACTGAATAAAACAGAAAAATGGGTGTGTGTGACTCTGACATGGTGTGTTGTGTGTTTCTTTAAAAGGACGGGAAGAACATGCAGGTATTCATCTTATAGCTGTGGTGTTTTTGTGGCGTGACCCATGTTTTCATTCTGTTTAACGAAGGTTAAATCAAGCTCTAAAACACAAGTTTGTGACATTTTTAAAGGCACAGGCACCCTGAATGCAGCAAGAGCCACATTTCTGAGCTTCAGTGATGATGAATACCAGGTGAAAATGGCTTTGCACAGATCTTTTCAGCCGATTATGTTTCCTTGAGTTCTGTTGGAAGAGCTTGTGGGTATGTGTTTACGTTGGCAGTGCTACAGTGTCAACTTAATCTATTATTTAAGAACGGTAATCACATCCCTGCTAATGGCAGTTTCTGGAACTTAAACTTCACTAGTGAGGTAAGGAAGTTAAGTCACTGTAAGACTGGTAAGGTTAATTAAAACACAAGTTTCCGTCCTTAAAACTGCTTGTGTTGATGGCACACTGACATTTATAATGCACATTCCTGAAGACATTGTTGCCTTGTAGGATCCTGAAGCTTAGAAACTACAATTAAAAACTACAAACTTACAATCGAATTTTAACCACTGAATGTGAATTGTAGCGCTAACCTTTTGTCCATTAGCTGTATCGCTTATTCCAGTTCAAGGTTGCAGGTAGCCGGATCCTATCCCAGCAATCATTGGGTGAGAGTAAACCCAGGTCACCAGTAGCTGCACTGACTCAGTAAATCACATTAAAAGGAGAATATTTGATGAAATAAGTAAAAACGCGAAAGATATGAGAGGTGAGTCAACATCAGCATGGCTTTTGCTCACTGAAGACAACCCCGGAAAGGGACTGGAGCTAGACAGGTGCTAAATTAGTCTTTATTAGAGCCACTAAACTGTAAACATCTGTTCAGTAGAGCAGCTTTAAAACTTATGAATACTTGCTCTGCACAAGATATTTTAGCAGGCATAATTGTGACATGTATGTCACATTAGCTTTAAAAAAAAGAAAAGCATTAGTTTTTAAATGCACGTAAGTGGATAATGTAGTAAAATTGCCTTTATCCTTGATGCAGTTGTTAGATTTACCGACGAGCAAGAAATGGAATGGACCACATAGGTCTACTGCTCTAAAGACAGTGGTGGGACTTTATGCAGAACTACAAGAAAATAATATTTTATTTAAACATTAATGCCAAGGATTTACACTTTACGCATTGTTATTCTGTCATCCTGACTGTAACACTGCCAGAAATGTATTCCTTTCTCAGTAATACAGCCAACTGCTGATTGTGCTTTCAGAGATGTTAAATCAAGAGCCAAACCACCTGAAATACTTGGTAATTACTGCTGCCATCTGTTACTGCAGAAGCTTTAATCATCTCAAGGGCTCCTGACATGAATTGACTGTACTTGGCGGCCAGATGATTAAAGATGAATAAACAACTCTTATGACTCTGCAATGCTGCTACATGTAGCAGCTACTGTTTCTGCACTAAAATACACTGTTATGTTATCCAACTTTACATAAGATGTTTCATGACTAATCTATCTTTTAAATAACTACTGTCAACAAAACACTACTGAAGATCACAGAGATTTTAGCACTGTTAGCCTGGATTTACCGTAAAGCTGGTGAATAAAATATGAATGCGGACAAATCTGCAGATGAGGCAACTTTGACAACTTTTCTGTCTTCCAATGTTTTATTAAAGTCAAGTGAAAAAGGCTGTTAGAAAGGCCACATATTGTAGCCATTCTTGTATCATATATGAAGGCAGGAAGTTTGGAAGCTTCTTCCTGTTGTAACAAATCATTTAAATTATTTTCATCAAATAAACAGAAACAGAACTCACAAACAACTAGAAGTTCTCACAGCACAGATATCACTTAACCTGAAAAAAACCTTCTAAAACACCCAACAGCCTACCAAGTACCAACCCTGTGCCAGCACTCTTATGTACAAACCATGCTAGTGTCTGTTTACATAATCAGAACATCTTCTCTAGAATCCTTGACCCTGGAAACACACCTCAAGCTATTGGAAAGTTAGCATTTTCTCTTATGGTGGCAAACTGCTTTAGCTGTTAGTGTACTTAACATCTACCATAATGCCATCTTGTAATTAATTGAAGTGATTCAGACCGTCATGTGTTGGGTTAGAAGCTGTCATACATCATCTCAACAGTATCAAATAATTCATTGATACAGATAGTGATCACCCTCAAAATGTAATTACTTGTTTCTTGTTTCATTTCTGATATTTATGGAAAATATAATCAAAATTTACCAACAACTTTTTGAGTTATGTTGCTTCCAGACAGTCAGCACCATCAAAACATTACATTACATTACTTTACAATAACAAAAGAGACAAATACTGTAGTTTCAGTGAATGTTCCTGCAGCAAATGTTTTTATTTTAACTGAAAGTGACAGTATTTTGTAGTTTCTCACTGATATGGAATCACTCTGCGTATGCAGAGTCAAGCTTGTGGTGTGAGTAATCGTCTACCCTTTGGACCCATTGATTCTGTCCATCCGCACTGATCAAGTATGAAGTCATCTGGATAGTAAGTAAAAGACAAATCAGCGTTAATCCCAGATGAGTTCTTTAAACCAGGCAGATGTGCAATGATCATTTACACTGACAACTTGCAAATGTAAAACAAACTCTTTTAATCATCCAATCATTTTTTTCACCACAGATTTTCTGCTTTTTTCTGTAATCATTAAGACGCAGCCCGCACAGCAGTGAGTATTGTAGAGTAAAAACTAGACAGAGAAGTGGTTTGAGATGGATTTCAGCTCACGATCCAGGCAAAATACAGGTTTGAAATGAACAGCTATTAGTTTTAGGAGATAGTCCAGCTACTCTGAAGGAGCTATCGGCACTATAGCGCATTATGATGGATAGCTACAATAAAACTGATACAATTATGATTTTTCTCCCTGTGAAAATATTAAACTACTGCTGAGAGCGCGGTATGTTTAATGGTAGGCCATAAAGCAGTTAACCCTTTCTTATATTGCAGGAATGCCTCATTTAACAAGTCCGTTGAGCTGATGTGATTTAACTACACATAAAATATAAACACATTCACTTGTTATTTACAGGGTCTTAAAAATAACTCTACTAAATGGGATCTCTTCAGTCAGTACTGGCTCGGCAGAACAATTCTCAGCTGTCAGGATTATTGGTGTGCTGCAGGTTGTGTATTAATGTTTTACGTTTGCTAAACATGCAAGGTAAACAGGATCGTTCAGCACCATGAAGCTTCTGTTTACTGAGCTCCATAACAGGTGCCTTAGCATGGCATACACTGTGTGGGTGGAGAAAGTGACTGGAAATTTGTCAGTGTATGTTGTAGCAGCAGCAGTTACTCCCAAGTCTCAAACCAGTTAATTGGAAATGTGTGTACCCGTCTCCTTCGATGAGCTTTTGTGGGTTACAGTTTGCCATTGCTCTACCGAGGAAGATAGATCATTGTCTCAGCAGGCTGCCAAATACACTTAGATAGAAATATGGCTGCCATCTGTTCACCAGAGCTTGCTGTGTTCCACCTGAGGGCCACATCAACCTGATAATGATGTGTTATCTGTCAGTCTAAGCAATGAAAATTTTAATTTAAAATGCAATAAATTTAAGGGAAAATCGGTTTTGTTCTTTCAAATATAATAACAGGCTGTGCAACACAATGCTTTGTTTTTCCAGTATTTTGCTTATTTAAGAACCCCTTTATTATGTTTTAATGAAGGTGGCAGTGAATATTCTCATTTATCAAGGTCATGGTATCTAAAGTATAGGCTAAGTCAACTCAGAGAGATTGGGTTTAGTTTCACAAAGATGTTTTCTTTCATCCAAAGTACTTTCTACAGTTCTGATGGAAATAGTGAGAGATTTTATTAGCACCCTCTGAAACTACTAATGTTTTACTCTGCAGTGTGATTGAACATTGTGACTCACCTGAGGTGGCATTAGAGTGACCCTATCTTTAGAGGTTAAGTGTGAATAGTAGCTGTCAATCTCTTTGGGGTAGATGAAAGGATGCCATTGTAAGTTGGGGAGAAGTGATGCCTGAGTCCATCTTTGTTCAGTGAAGGTTTTTCTGCTGTGACAAAGATTGCCTCTTTCACTCTCTACTCAAACTGCTTTTTTTTTCTCAGAGATTTTGTCTTCCTCAGAAGTGTGTCCTTTATCACTAGGATGAAAGACCAGGACGAGTTGGCTCTCCTGTGTTCAGCCATGGTAACATTTTTGAGTGAGACATTGGGTCCTTTAGATGAACCAGTTTTTTTCTGATTGTGTAACTTAGTAAAAAAATGTGTAGCCTATTTGGTGTTAAAAATCCTCAACTTTGTTTGAGCTGCAGCCGCCAAATGAAGAATGACAACTCTGTTTTCTTTCTGTCTGTATCCTTTCTCCCTGGTGTTCCTGGCTCTGCAGCTTTAACAAGAATCAGTCCAGCTAGCCACGCTCGGGATGAGTCACCTTCAGGCGGTACTTTACTTTCTCCTGGACTTCTGTGTCGGTGGGGAGGTTGTCGATACCGCTGGGTTCTGAAGACTCCTAACATGCACTGCAGGGATAGTGGGAGCTGAAAGCTCAGACTTTGTCATTTTGAACACAGCAGATGTCTGCAAAACAAAATACAGCTTGCATAGGCTGGTTTACAGTTCATAGACATGAAGGTGCACTAAAGTGCAGAGCATAATTAAGGTGCAGAGACTTCAATAATAAAAGGAGGAACTGGTTTATATGGAAAGCTGAATACCAGCTGAAAAAGTTCATACAATTCAAATCAGTTTGAATCTTTAAAATCAGTGTTTATGTCAGAACAGCATGAATTTACTTTTGCTGAAATCTAAAGATAGTTTTTTAACCAAACTTTTATTTTTTCAAGCTCAGACGTGACATCATTCAAAGAGTTTTGTAGATTTTCCTCAGTGCAAAACATTTTGTATTATCAGCAGAAAGAATCATTATGAATATTTTTGACACTTTGCAGTGTCTCAACACTGACCCCTGTGGGACACCAAAGGTTATGTCCAAACACGCAGACGCAGATTTTACTAACTGCTATTACCAGGTAACTTTTTTTTTTACCCACTCCAACACCTCTAACACCACATTGTTCCCTGTGATTGGGTCAAATCCTTTGTTTAAATGCATAAATATCCTCACATTAAACATTTTCTGATCAACTGAATGTGAGATTTTCTCTCTACTTGCATGCCCCATTTTTACTATGGTGTTCCTGAATAGAGCTGCAGCACTGACTTTGTTTGATAGATAATAGATCACTCCTGAAAAAGAAAATACACATGTACACTATTTTGTATTTAATAATGGTACCATGCAATTGTAGCCGCAGGATCTACTTATAGATGAAAACGACTGGAAGAAGTTTGGCCACCGACAGACACCATCCAGGTCATTTCCTGACACATCTTTACCACGAAATGTCAGGAACTCTTACACACTGTGCCTTTAAAACACTACTCTGTTTTTTATCAGTTTCATAGAACATGACATCTGACGTATAAACCTGCTTGTGTTGTTTCAGTAATAATCATAAAAGTTCAGAACTGTTTGGGAAATGTAATCAAGTCGAGGCATCTTTAAATTAGAGTTCATCCAAAGAATGGATTCACTGAAGAACAAAAATACTAAATAAACAGTTAAAGTGCAGTTTACAAGCTGCATGCAGAGTGAGACGCGTCGCTTTGAGGACACAGGGAGGTGTTGCTGTTGCTAACTTTAACTGCTTTCAGTACTGATTGATCTTTAAGTGGGCGACTGAGGTCTAGCAGAGAATGCAGCAATGTTTCCTCCCAGACGGATGTCTGTCTGCTAATAGTCAGCATCCTTCCTACAGCAAACCTGCAACTGAGGCAAGAAACCCAGAAACCAGAAAAGAAAGGGCTATTTGTGGAAAAGCATTACTTAAATTGAGCACAGTTTGCTTTCAGAGAGGCATTTATGATGAGGTGTAAGTACTTAACTGAGTGAGTATTTACTCTGAGGCTTGTTGACGTCACATTAACCCAGTTAGGGGGTTACCGGTTCATCCAAATTTAACTTGATTGCTGCTGTTTAAACTCTAATGTTTAATCCTGTTTTGCAGTTCAGGATTTGAACCAGCAACCTCTTTCCATGTTATGTTACTAATTCACTTTTAATGGTCTGAGGTAGATAGTTTGTAACAACAGAAAGATGCAGAAACACTGTGGTGCATGTGCTTTCACGTAGGTGTGTCTGCTGCTGAATACACACACACACACACACACACGCACACACACTGCTGTAAGGAGCTATGAAAGCTGTCATGGTTCTTACACACAGCACCTGTAACTGATGTGTTTTCTGACATCACACCCTCACTGCCACAGCAAATCTGAAGGGAAACAGGACAGGAAGTGTGTGTGTGTGTGTCAGTTTTTTTTAATTAAATAGTGATAAGAAAAAGAAAAAAAGCCCTCAGAGACAAAGACATATCTGATCAGGACTTATTGCGTCTGTTATAATTATAAATGGGTTATTGGGGTTAATAAGAGAAGAACAGCATGTCCACATGCTTCTTACTGGTGGATCAATGGAGTTTTTCAGCAAGGAGAAATATTTAATATTGAATTAATGAAATCAACTCAGTCCGCCAAGCAGTTTTTGTCTGTGCCAGAAAATCCATCTCAGAGAGACAGGAACATGAATCACAAACATCTCGTGGTGCTTGATGCTTGAAGCAACTGCATGGGTTGACAGAAGGGATATTCCTTAGAGCCACTGATCGACATCCGGATGGCCAGACGCAGTTAAGTGGTTTTCGGGGTTGTTGCCATCACCAGTTGTAAAACAGGCCAGAAAAATGTTCCCTCTCAGAGACGACTGAACCGTCGCTTTGGAGCTTTTGGAGTCGCACCAGAATCTGTTTTTATGAGACGATAATGCATTATTGAGCTGTTGTTTTTTTCACAATAATCGACACAGAGGTGCCCAGTGGAGTAGTAGTTATCACTGTAGCCTCACAGCAAGAAGGTTGCTGGTTCGAGCCTCAGCTGGGAGGTCGGAACAGAGAGGTGTGGAGGTTGCATGGTGAATGTACATAAAATTCTGCTGTGCCAGTTAGAAGTGGCACCAGGGGAAGAAAACCACCTTCATATCTTCTGGCCCTCGTGTGAAGTACTTTGCATGTTGTAATACAGTTTGGATGGCTTACTCCTTCTCACTCGACTCCCTAGTGCAATAGCCATTTATTTGCACCAGCTAAGATGGATTAGTGTTACGTTGCTTTAGATGGCAAATGATTAAGATGCCATAAATTCACACATAAATAGTTATTCTGTTAGTGAATATAAGGTTGAAATATTACTGCCTTTCTTTTGTTTCTTCCATCTCTGTGACTTTAATAGAACCCACATCTCTCGGTTTCCCCAAATTCCACCTGTTGGAATTTAATACACCATACTAGGGATCACATTTTGTACCTGTACAATCTTCTGTAACTAAAAAACAAGCAGGTTGTAAATAAATGTGCAGATAAATAGGAATCTAACTTTCACTAAGTGTTTCTGAGATTGCATGGAAGAAGCTCTAGGTGCTGTAAATTTCTCCTCTAGCTGCACCAAACTTCTATTAATCAATTGAAAGTACCATTTAGCTGCACTACAGTGAAAGCAAACGCTCCACATTCTTTCTTTCAGCATGTGAGAGAGGCTCCGGATATCCTGCAACTTAGCACATATGTTCTGGTCATGTTTTAAATTGTGCCTTTTTTGGCAAACTGTTGGGTTTATCTGATCCAAGAAATATGAATGCAGACCCTCTGAGCCATTCTTGGTGTGTTTTGCAAACTTCAGTTTAGTTTGCAAGATAATGTCAAAGCATTCACTTCTGTATTAGCACATAGAAATATTCTATTTGCATGGAAATCCTTTCAGCCACCATCCATTAAATCCGGACTACAGGATGTCTTACTTTTACAGAAGCTGGAGATAATTAAATGCAGCCTAAGAAGCTGCATGTGGCGGCTATGTCTTTTCTTTTTGTTCCATGTCATACACTAATAATTAGATATCAACACAATGGCAGTTTTGAACATGAACCTTGCTGATTTGGCAAAGAAACCCCAAGAAGACATTGTCAGAGGATGCAAAAAGAGAGCGACAGAGACCGAGTTTGGCAGGTTGGAGAGAGACTCAGACATGGATCATCAATTTAAAGTAACATTTATGAGACATGAAGCAAAACGAATAGTGGATGAGCTGTCTTTAGGTGGTGCTACAGAGCGAAACTCTGTGACAGCTCAGTGGTGCCACTTCAAAATGTTATGTTGAAGTCCTATTTGTGTTTACATGCAGCTTGTAAACACTTTTCACAAGTTAAATACTTTATTTTCAATCCATAACCCAACAATGTTTATTCTTAATCTGTAGTTAAACATTGTAACTGTTATTTGGGGAAATCTTTGTCTAAGTATAGAAAGAATAAGCAGAAACATTAACATTGAAATACACACATATACTTAAAACTGTGAAATACTCTGTTGTACTTTCTTGTGTCTGATTTCTGTTTCACATGCAAAGCTCATGGTTAACCCCAGTGTCTTTCTAAGTTTATTTTGAAGTGTTTTGCAGCTGTGTGATGAAAGCTACAATAAGCCGAACAGCCTAAACGCTCAGAAAAGTCCATTTAACCTCCTTGCTTTTTATTTTCTCTAGTTTTTCCAGTGCTGTACCTTCGCCCCAGATTAATCCGATCTCCGGCGATTTCCTCCTGCCACTCAACGTGCCCCGGATATTACTGCTGACACATATCCTTTCAAGTGAAAGCCCCCATTATTCATCAAACCCTGTGGTATCCTGACGAGCTGCTCAGTCACTTAAACCAGCTGAAGCCATGCCCGCGTGCTTGGTATGTTGTTTTAACAGTGGGAGCTGCGCACTAATGGCCTGCAGACCAAATCTGCTGACCGCTGTTTATTTCTTCTGAACCTCATGTTTATCTTCACGAGGGTATTAATATCTACTTTGATATGCCTCCTGTGTTCTTTTAGATGAGTCATTTGGAGATGTGTGGATATATGTGAGAACAGTCTGTGCCTCTGAGAAGATGGCACACATGCCAGAGGAGATTGTATGTTTCTGTTGATAAAAAAAAAACACAAAAACTTACATCTGATTGTGTCTATCTCCTGCTAGGAAGATGAGAAACTTTATGTATTTATTTTTAAATAGGTCAGTGATGCTATTAAGACATGAGATTAGATTGAAAGAAAATGTTAAGCTTTGATAATGTTGTAAAAATAATCAGTTTTTTCTGTAAAAGAAAACAAAACAAAGCCACCCCACCACTGATAGCAAGTTTAAACTATCCTCAGTGGGGCTTAGATGTCCTGGGTTAAACATATTTCTGGTTCTGAACAGCAGGTCTGCTGTCTACTTCATCATAAGAAGCTGTAAAGACTCAAAGAAAAGTCTCATTTTCTTAGACTAAAACATAAATTCACATAGTATGCAGCTGTGCACAGTGTGGATTTGCCTTCGTTTCTTCATTATTGAGATAAATTGGCCCAAGAAGAAGCTGAAAAAAACATAATTACTCAAGTTTGAAGAATGTTTTTTTTTTTAATCTAGTGAAGAAATGATCCAGTTGTGTGACTCCACATAGGGTGACATCCCGTGTGGCTCTGACTCTGGTTACTTGGTGATGGCTGCTGTGTTGGAAGCATCATCATTGATCTCTGTGCCAGCATCAGGACGCTTTCCCTGTCCTGCCTTCTGTCTTCAGAATGAACCTCGCTCATCCTGACAAGTTATTAGAACTTTGTCTTTGGCCCTTTTCTGTTTTCTTGTTCTGTTTTAATTAATTAGATTTGGTTCCAGTATTATTCTAAAGAAATAGTTTCTACTTTGTGCATTTGAGACTGCCCTACCTTCTTGTGTCTGACCTGTTGCTGACCTTGTACTCCCTGGTTTGTCTGTAGTGATTCTGTCAGCCCCGTTATGATCTCTGCCTCACTCCTCTCTATTTGCTTTGTATTATTTTGGTTTAACATTTGCATTCTTTTCCTCTGTAGCCTACAGCTTATGATTTTCTTTAAACACAGCTTCACTTCTAACCATCTGCCTCCCTTCTGTGAGTTTGGATATGGGGTTAGCTGAAACGTGAGATTAACTCTTTGTACTTTTATTTTTATTCAGTGTTCTTCTGGTAATGGACTTACAGTTATTAATATTCAGTGTGTTCACATGTTACCCTGGTTGATTGTGGATTAGTACAGTGATCTTTGAAACTAGGCTCTATTGTTGAGGACAACAGTGGCTTTGAATTCCCTTCTTTTGCACACAATATGACTGACAGCTGAGGACTGACAGGATTTACAGCCTTCAATTTAAACCAAATGAGCATTAATGGCTTTTTCTCTAAACTCACCTGAAATCCTGTTTGTTCACATGGACTTTCAAAGATGTGTGAAGGTCAGACTTTATTTTAGTTTTGGTCCTCATCGTTTCAGTTATTACTGTAGAGTATTATAGAGATATTTAAAGTAAAGTGGCCCTATTGTGCATATTTGAGGTTAAATTATTTTAATATACGTGTCTACAAGGGCAGCAATTAATATTGCATTTTCCACAAACCTCTTCATTTATTTTATATTGTTCCTCACTGTACACAGATCATCATCTGATTGGTCGACTGCTGGGAGTAGTTATCAGGAGAAACTAGAAGCTAACTAGTAAACAAACTGAAGTAACTCAGTGTAACAAGAATCAGGCTCAGAATGAGAATGAACAACTCATAGGTTGCATCCGAATGTGCATCCGATACCCGACATAGTGCCCTAGTAGTGGTCACGCCATTTTGTAGGAGTGTCGAGTACTCATAATTACCCACAATGCAACTGGAAAAGTGTAAGCATTGATGATCACTAGATGGGTCAATATGTCAATACGAAGACAGATATAACATGAACATCAAAAAAGGTTAACAAAAAACTGTATACCATTCATTTTTATGTTACTACTATGATGTGGCTGGCTCCTAAAAGCATCCATCCATTGCTGTCTCGCCGGTATTTCCTTCAGGAAGAAATTCGAGCAACTGTTGCTTTCTCTCACAGCTGAAGAAGCATTTCTGATGTGACATGTTGGCACTGAAAACTACAGCATCCACCAAAGTTTTAGCATCTTCCACCTTACACTGAACAATGAAGGTGGGCGTGGTTTTCCTCTCATGAACATACACAACCTAGAGTAGATTGCCAACCATTGGTTTCCCTTCCAGGACATCACTAAAATATCACTAAAATATCACTAAAATATCGTAGTAAAAGAAACTATCCAGGCACGTATTATGAAACTGAATATAGAGACTTGCTGGAAAGCTCAAACAAGTGTTTATGTGACCTAAAAAAAAATGGCAGCACTCACTTGTCTGATGAGGATTCACCACTAAAACAGTGCAAACAGCTCAGGAAAGTGGAAATAGCATATCAGAGGCCTATAGAGAAAAAATCAAACATGGTGTGGGAAGAGGTGCTGCGGAAAGATTCAGATGATCTCTGTGCTCTCTGTTTGCTGGAAGTGAATGTTATATAATCCAGTGTCTGTGGAGATGTTTGGGAATGTCTGACAAGCTTTTTTTTATTATCTCTTTGTCTTTCAGCACACACCACCAACATACAGCCAGGGCATGCTGGGACAGCAGCAGCAGTCCTTCAGCTGTTTATGTCCAGTCTCGCAAATTTACGACAAACCACTTCCAAAAATCTTTTTTATTTGTTGTCAATATGATTTGTTTTATTCAGTTACTATATATGTGTTAATTTTGTATCGTATATTTTTTTATATTTATTTGTATTTCATTCCAGTCATGTTCTTTCCTGTATTTACATTGTTTTCTTATAATTGTGAATAAATGTAGGTGTTAACGGGTTAATAAACAATAAGTGTAAAACATAAAGATGAATATAAATGATTAATGTCATCCTGAGTAAAAACATTGTCTTTGGTTTTACCTCCGATCACAGAAAACTCAATCACACAAGATCTTTGTTTTGTTCTGGTGTTTTTCTGTTAATTTGTGTGTGTTTTAGATAACAGTACCGATACTGGAGTGGGGAAATGGAGCTGAGCGTGTCAGGTAGTCTCTGCTGGGGACGACTGGAGGACACTGCAGTCATAGAGACGGTAGATGACTGTAATCCTTTTTGTCCTCTCCTTCTTCTTCTTACGCTTAACAAAGCTAGCATGTTTTCCTTCTTCATTTTTCTGGTTTGTCAGCAGAAGATAATCAGATAAATGCAGAG
Source organism: Pseudomugil gertrudae (assembly GCA_037177535.1). NCBI lineage: Eukaryota > Metazoa > Chordata > Actinopteri > Atheriniformes > Pseudomugilidae > Pseudomugil > Pseudomugil gertrudae. The sequence continues at coordinate 11,136,246 of JBAMHV010000022.1, forward strand.
TTAACAGTGAACTCTGCTTATTTCCATCTTCTCCACATCTTTTGCTTCGAGCCATCAGGTGAATCAGGACAGCGACTCTGATGATTGGGTTCTGGAGCGATGAATTAAAAGGTACCTTGCCAAATATTGATCTCCTGCAAGCCTCTGACCTCTACAAGAGCAGTACAAGAGTGAAATCTGTCAACCTCTGTTGTGCTTTTCAACTTATTTTATAGACTGCTGCCTTTGCATACAAGGCAAAGAAACTGTAAATGAAAGTGGAAAAGAAAATTATTTTCAATAAAATGAGGCTGTTGCTCAAACCGATAAATACTCTCGTCTTTATCACATATGTTCAGCATATTTTCTGTTTCCAAGATGCTTGAAGCAGGTTTTGACAGTAGATCACCTGGAAAAGTCCCTGTTTCATCCAATCTGCCTGTAATGTCGTCGATACAACATTAAGTTAAACCCCTGAAGAAAGACCGGGACCACGGAGGACGTTTTGTTGCTTTTA
>JBAMHV010000022.1:11140486-11156376 GCA_037177535.1 Pseudomugil gertrudae
GATGGATGATGGGTGGATGGATGGACTGGTGGATGGATGATGGGTGGATGGATGGACTGGTGGATGGATGATGGGTGGATGGATGGACTGGTGGATGGATGATGGGTGAATGGATGGACTGGTGGATGGATGATGGGTGAATGGATGGACTGGTGGATGGATGATGGGTGGATGGATGATGGGTGGTAAAAATAAAAATAATATTTTTTGCTTTCATGTAATAAAAATGTAAAATTGTATATTTTATAGTAAAAAACTCATTATTCTCTGTACTCAGTATTTATTTTTTAAAACCTTTATTCTACTGTGATAATTTATAACTAAATTTAATGATTTTAGCATTTAAATAAAAAACAAATATGTGTATTTCCATAAAAACAAGCTGCTGATGTTTTCCCTGCATGTAACTGAAGCAGGAACAAATGTTACCATCTTATAAAAGCAGACTGTTCACAAACTGGGAAGAGAAATCAGAAAGGCTCGAAACAGCTACAATCTCTTCTGGTTCTACTGGAGCACAGATTGGTATCTATTTATAGCGATCACACGGGTATCAGTTTACTTGCAAGTAGCATAATCCAGCCTGTGAAAAGAGTTGTGTAATGTCTCTTGAGGTTTTGGAAGAAGCCTGGAAGGCAAAAATGAAAAGATGGCGATGCCATTGTGATGTCTTTATTAGGATAAGATCATGGGCTGTAGATTTAATCTAAAATTACAAATACTATTTAGTACTTACAAATAGGCCCAGGAAGGCTCCATGTTTCAGACTTAAGCTGTGTCTCAATACCCATAATGCACTGGCATGTAGGGCGTAAATGTCAATGTAAACGCACTTAAACATCGTGTTCGAAGTAGTGTTAGTGCGCTGATTGATACACAGCCTTAGACTTGACCTTATTAGTTTTATGAAGAGCTTTTGAAGTATCAATCTGAAGACTTAAAGCTGAAACCCACCACATGCACTGAACTACACTGCACCAGTGTGCCACTTCAACTGAAAGTGCCGCATCTAAACACATAAAATAAGGAAATGTGTGTTTGGTGGAATGTTTAATTACACAAATTATTAATCCTTAAAATGTGCAGAAATTCCTTCTGATATTCTCCTGTTGGTACATGCTCTCATTATGAGAACCTGCATCGCTAAACTGTGTTGCTCACTACATAGAAGATCAATCTTATATTGATAAGATTGATCTTCTATGGAATTAGCAACACAATGAAAAGTATGCACATGCTTAGCTAAGTGTGTGCTTGACTCCCTGTAGTTAGGGCTAGTCTCCTATCCATTAGTTATACTGCCAGAGACGTCCCATGATGCACTGAGCACTTCCTTTTCATTTCTCTGCTTCCTTTCTCCATGTATAACTTTTCCCACTCATTCCACGCTCTGTGCATTCAGCGAGCTTGACCTTCCTTCTACATTTTCCAACATGCATTTAAAGTGAATGACAGTGCATGTAAACAAAACCTTTCTGCAGCCACTTTTCTCCTGATGATAGTACTGACATCATTCACACAATCCTCCTTTTTCTGCAGGCCTTTCTGGATGAAAGCTGCTGAGCATGTTGACTGGTCTTTCCTGTCCTCTCCACCCCGACCAGTTGAGGCAGATGACCGCCTTCCCTGAAGCGAGTTCTACCGGAGGTCTTTCCTTCCTGTTGTGAAGGAGTTTTCCTTTCCACAGTCGCCTCCTGCATGGTCAGGATGGTAGATTGAATCAAAGTCAAGATTTGATGCAATCTGTTGGTTTTTCTAGTTTGACTTATTATGAACTGGCTCAAACTGATGTGTTGCTAAAGCGCTCTGAGATGACATTGTTGTGAAGCGGCGCTATACAAATAAAGCTGAATTGAATTGCATTAAAGTCAATCAAACAACAGAGGCAATGGGGATTGCTGAAAAACAGTGTAACTGGATGTTTAGTTTAGACAGATTTGTAATTTACACAAATAAAAGTCATGAATAAATTTAACTCCCATATTTGGTGTTTGATGCAATACTCTTTCACAATCATACTCAAATTTGACCTGGATTTTTACTAAATACAGTCCAACTATGATCATTCATCTGTAATGTAATACTTCCTGAGCTTGTTGGAAGGAGTCTTGTGAGCTCTGACCTCTCTAATAAGCATGTTTCTGAGGGCTGATTACGATTTCCTTTCACATGTTTAGGTTTAGGTCAGAGAAGAAACCCTCCTTCCTGTTTGTCATCTCTCCTGTCTCATCACTGGGTGCTTTATTGCTTCTGATGTATTCACTCTGCCTTTCTGGGGACAGACCAAAGCTCTAACCCTTTCTGCAGACTGAGATAGTTGATAAGCAGAATAAATGCAGGCAGAGGCCTGTGAATTATAACCAGAAGATTTTTTTTGCCCTCGGAGACACAGAACTACTGATTAAACAGGCACATGTGTTGCGGCTGACATCAGTGGTTCTACAAACATGAATCATACAGACAATTCATCCTTTTACTTTTTTCTGTCTAACTTTTTCTGACTCCATGAAGTCAAACCATGCTGTCTCCATTATTTATGTTTTTTCTTGGCTCCACATTTATGTGTTTGTAGTCAATAAGATCTCAGTTCAATTAAAATGTGATCGTATGCATGAACGTTAAAATAAATCCTCTCATCTCCTTTTCACTGTGCAGCCTCTTTTCTTCTCATGTCACACTTTAATATAAGTCATTTGAAGACATATAGTCATCTCTTTTCATTTATTATCTTTGTTTAAGGTTTTAACAGTTGTATTTGCAGTTTCTCAAAGCTTTCTCTTCCTAAAATGCACCTGAAACCTGCTCATTCCAACATCTGCTTCTGGAGGCTGTTTACAAGGATGTTGCTTAATTTGTGTCTTGATTAGTTTAGATGTCCTTAGAATATATGCTGAGGATGTCATTTGATCTCCGTTTTCCCTTCAGTAAAATATACCTTCATTCTGCATCTTCATTATGGTATGCTTGGGTTCATTGTGGTGTGTTTGGGTTCATTATGGTGTGTTTGGGATCTTATACCTACTTTACTTGTCACATTTTTCACCCTAACAGGACAGATTTTATTATGGCACCAGCTAATAAATCTGGCTCCATCAATTCAGAAAACCTTCCCCCACCTGGTCCTGTCATTCATATGCATATAGTTTTATTGAGTGTTTTTTGTAATGGTTTCTTCTTTGGCATTTATCCCCCAAAAACCTTCTCTTACCTGCTTCACACACATCACCCCCCCACATTCATCACTGTAGCTATTTTTAACTGTATGCCACAAATCACCTGCTGAAACTTTCCAAGAAATTTGTCAGCACGGGGGGCTTAGGGGGGTTCAGAGAATGACAAATGACATCGCATAGAAAGAGAATTTCAATCCGCTGTGAAGAACTGAATTATCTTTTGCTCATCCCACTGACAGCTTTCATCACCTCCTCCGTGTTGGAATCTAAATGTCTCATTACTGTCCACGTTCAGTCAAACTGATCTGGCATCAGATCTATATCGTATGATGAGATTTTGTCACCTCAGCAGCTGACAAAACCGGGAGTGAAATTCAAAAAAAGAAATAGTACATTTTATGTTATCTGCAGTAGATACTTTTAGGTTTTGGAAACCTTTATTTTGTTTGTAAATGCTGTAGTTTAGCGGCCCCTGCTGGTTTTATAAAGCTACAGCTATGGTTTGATCGTTATTTATCATCATCTTCAGTAAAATTATATGTATTGAGTTCTTTTTATTTCTGTTCCAGGAAATTCTCTACAACTAAAGTATATTCAGTTCATGGTTATTTATTTGAGGATAAGGATGCATTAATGAATTCATCATGTCAAAGTTTCTGTCTGACACTGTGCATTACTGTAAGCTCCATTATGAACTGGGAATCATTGTTTAACACCCCATCTAAGAGAGAAAACCTCATCAGGAAACAGCTCTGCAGAAAGACTTTCATCTTCAAATGGAAACAGTCCAATGTCCCGGATTTCAACCGTCACGTGTCTGACATTTCTCTGTATCTCACAGTACCCTCCTGTGTCCTGGCACCCTCCACCCTGCTTCCTGTTACCACTGCAGCGGGTCAGACAGGGTTACGGCTTCCGGATGACTGTGATTCATGGGAGGACTGGGCTGCATTTAATGAGAGTAACTCAACCCTTTCTGTCACCCCAAGTGCTGAAATAACTAATGCACCGGTATATGATCAATCCACTGTTATAGTTCACTTATGTTACTGTTGAATAAGCTTGACTTGCTTCTGTATTAGCAGACAGCTTATAGATGAATAATAGTGGTCAGCAGCTTTATGTGAACTGGGTGGTTCATCAGATCACACTGAAGCTCAGTTACAGCTCTGAGTTGACCTTATGTGTTGCCTCTAGTACGCAGCACGTGTTTTGCTTTCACCTGAATCTTTCTCACCTCATCTGATGTCTGACTCAAGTTGTAAAATAATCTGTCTTTTTAAAGGAAAAACAACACCTATACAACCCGAACTGTCAAACACAACAAACACAGCGTTATAACACATCACTGCCAGGGCTGAAGCCTGAAAACATCATCTTTTCTAAGTGAAAAAGAAACATTGTGAAGCTGCAGAAGAATTGTCTCTCCTCGCTTTAATTACGTGCAGTGCATTCGGTTGTCAGCTCAGGTTTGTCTGTCTGTCCGCTGTCAGCTAAATAAAACATGAAGTCTCAGCGTCCTCAGAAAGCAAGTGCCACTGCTGCTGTTCACCTGTCCGGCTGTCGTGTCACAGATTCATCTTCCAGTTTTCCTTCACACCACACAACCATAAAAACATCAGACAAGCGAGTCGAAATTAATGAGATGCAAAATCAGATTTTTGGGTTTTGGGTCTTTGCAATTGGACTCAATACCTAAACTAAATTACCAATAAGTGCAATATTTAGTTTACTTTATTGTATTTTCAGATGTTCTCCTTTATGTATGAAAATGCAAATTAACTGACCTTTTAGTATTTCTAAATAGAAATACTACTTCATGTAAGTTCCTAATCCTAATTTCAGTTACTACATTACTTATATTAATTCTATATAATACATGTATTACTTTTCTATGTTGTACTTGATTAAGTTTCCTGATGAAACTAAGGCCTGTGATATTCTTTAGGTTGGTGTCAGTTAGACCTCAGTGTTTTTAGCAGGACACTTAGTTCTCATCTATCTGCTTAATCTTACTGCTTGATGTAAAGTCTGCAGTGCCCTTTTGGGTCACAAGAGAATGGTCATAAACTATGGTGATAGTGATTAATCATCCCTGTTAACTGTCGAGAGATGAACCTCTGTTTGATAAAAGGTGCCAGGCAATCTCTGGTACAAGCCTTGGATGGCATCATATAGCTCATGCTCAAGATAAGACAGATAACAGCTCGAAGTGATGTTTTCTCACCAACATTTACAAGATGTTATCGCTTCCTCAGATCAGAAACTCTGACTGAGACTGATAAATGTGTATTTTGGCCTAATAAACTTAGTTTATTTCTTTTGCATTCACATTTAGACTCCTCGTCCTTTGAGTTTTTAATATTTTTCTCCACAGAATCCAGTAAAGTTATGGGACAAATTTAAGAAATCACAGTTTTATCAGCAGAGTAATAAATAAACACATTAAATAGATAAAATATTAGTAGATCTTTCCCCCATGTGTTTCCGCACTGACATATGTCATTACAATAATGTTAGCTACCTCTATTAGAAAAACTACACTTTAATATGTTTTATATTCGCTTTAGGTGGTATTTTCCTTATAAATAGTTTTAATAAAAGCACAGAAGCCATTCTGTGGCAAAGTTTAACATTAGACTCATATCCAGTGTGTGGATGTTAAACATGTACTAGTGCTGCTTCAGTTATTATTTTATTTAACTTTTAACAGCTGGATCTTCCCCTGGAAAAGCATGCATACTGGTTTCCTTTTTTCTAAAAGGAGTTGCTGTCTGGAAACCTGATCCTGAGCCTGAACGCCTCATACAAGCATTATGGTAGGAGATCATGAGTTGAAGTTGCAGGTGACTGATGGACCGGTGAGGGAGGCGGGGCTTTGGGAGAAGCCAAAAGGACGACGAAGGCAGTATTGTCTCATAAGGGAGGTATGGATGTGACGAGAAGAGGAGTGCAACAATAAGGTGAGTTAACTGGCATGACTGATTTAGTTATGTATAGAAATTATAATTGTCAATGGTTATTTATTATTCGCTAAATTTTCTCATCTCATTTGTTGTGGAGAAAATTAAGTTGCCTTTTTGTTTATTTTCTTAGGATTCCACATACTGTAGATCAAATATGTAAAGCATTCAAAGCAACAGTATAAAGACTTCAAAATGTAATAATAAATGATCCTTTTCAGCCCAGCAGGATGTCTTTGGAGTTGTACAGTCCCAACATGAGTGAAAACGGGGCCTCTCTGGTCCAGGTGACGCAGCTGCCTTATGGTAGTGCCTCCCTTTGCCGCCTGCAGGCTGGTGGACATCCTATGCACAGCATCCCTAACCTCCTTTACAAGCCGTGTGCCAATGATCCATGCCTGGCAGTGGCCTCCAGCCCGGTGTCCATACGTCAGAGGGTAAGTGGAGCCGTGGCAGGCACTTGTAACAGCGTGGAGTGTGCGGCCTCCAGACTGGCAGAAGAGGCAGCAACGGCCCACAGCAGTTCAAAGGGGAATGTGGTGGTGACGGGAGGAGCGGGATACTTTGGATTCAGACTGGGGAGAGAACTGGCCAACGAGGGGTTCTCAGTGATTCTTCTGGACATGAATAAACCCCCATGGGACATTCCTGAAGGAGCATTGTTTTATCAGGTAAGGCACAATGAAAGTAGAGCCTGTTCTGTCTTGAATTTGGACAATTTCTCATTTATTAGTCCTATAAAATAATCCATCCTTAATAAAGATTTTTTATAGTTAAAGTTTTAGTTTAGTTTTAGTTTAAAGTTTTATTTGTGAGCTAAACTAACAGCAGAAACCCATTTTAGCCATTCTTTTTTTTATCTATTTCTCTCAGTGAAAAAGTAAAGAATATCACCTAAATATCAATGACTTGTAAGCTTCTGCATCACCGTTTGCTGCCTTGCTGTTGAAACCTTTGCAAATAGTTCACGTTTCTCTCATAACTCACATGACTCTGTGCAGCCATGACGTGTTACCTCTAGCGTTACCATACGTCAGTGTGCCTCCCCGGCCAGTAGGCTGGCTGGAAACCGGCACAGGTGAGTGATCTGTCTCAGAGCACCAGCTGCTGGCTGGGTCACAGAGGATGGAGACATGAGTCGGGTTTCACATGCACACCTCTAAGCATACTTATCTTAATGATAGCTGTCCTCTCATGGGTTAAGCTTTGAATCACACGTGCCTCAGCGCACCAGAACAACATTCATCTGTCATGTCCTTAGAGCTGGTGTCCCTTCTTTTTGCAGAGAGACATTCGGGACTATTCCTCCCTCTATAAACTGTGTGAAGGGGTTGATTGCATATTCCACACAGCCTCATATGGCATGTCCGGACCGGAACAGGTGATTTACTCACACTATTATTGTCTCTGGATTTTGCATAAAATCTACTGATTTGACCATTTAGAGGATACACTTCCTCATTGAAACTCGTTGTGGGAAGAAACCTCGCTGGTCTTTTGTCTGGTCGCCTGCTTTTTGCATGCATGATGTAGGCAATGATCCATCCAGGCAGGTTGTCACTTTGACACGTACGTGATCTTTGTGTGCAGAGGTGAAACTACGGTTCACGACATGTGAGATAAAATGTGTCATTTCATTAAGATGTGACTTTTTTTTTTCTCTGACTTCCAGCTGAAGAAGGAACAGGTGGAGTCTGTTAACGTCGGAGGGACCAATAATGTAATTAATGGTAAAAACGCATACAGTGATTCAACACTAAACACCACACACACACTTGGAACTTAGTTTGTAAATGAATAAATGCTGAAAAAAATATAAAGCTTTGATGGTCGTGTTTAGATTGAGATGAGAAAAATGTAACGTTTAAACTGTGTGATTGGAAGTAGAAGATCTGCGTCTTTAAAGGTGCAACTGATGTTTTTGTGTGTTTGCTCTCTTTCAGTGTGTAAAGAGAGGAATATCTCCAGATTGGTGTACACCAGTTCCATCAATGTGGTGTTTGCAGGGAAACCAATTGAAGATGGAGATGAAGCTTCAGTGCCATATGTGCCCAGTGATTTGGTGAGCAGCACTCTAATAAATATGACAGATGCACAAGTATCAACACAGAAATAAACAAAAGGATGCATCTATCCATTTCAGCACATCGACCACTACTCAAGAACTAAAAAAATTGCAGAGCAGATGGTCCTCTCGGTCAACGGGTCCTCTCTGAAAGGTGGGAAATGATGAGCAGACACAGTAAAATCCACATTTCAGAGTGAAGTGAAAAGGTTACGTCCAGAGGAGATTGCTGTTCAGCTTTGGCTTTCTGTGCTAAACGGTGTGTGTTGGAAAAAAAAGGCAGTGGTTGCCATGGAGACTGAGTGTGCAATCCAATACATGATGACAGCAGTTCAAATTTAGAGCTGTACAGAAAGGTATCGTAATAAAGCAACAGTCACTTGATGCCGATGCATGAGACATACATGCATATATATTCTCATAAGGTTTATATTCCACTGTGTGCACATTGTTCTACAGCATCTTATTCCCCCCTTTAAGGTAACCTGAGACGCTATCAGCTACCATCAGCCCATACACTCAATTAAGCTTAAAACATGGAGACGTCACGCTGTATACTGCCGGTTAAAGTTCACATATCTGCCATAGGAGGAACTTTTTCCACTACCTTGAAGTTATGCAGACAAAAGAGTCTAGCAGCAGTGGAGTATCCCCTGATGAAGCGCTTAATAGCTGCTTTACTTCAGTTCAGAAATGGAGCTGTTCCTCCTCTAGATCAGTCCTGAAATAACTATATGAATTTAAAACAAATATATTTTCATAAACAACAGTGTTTACAAATATAAAGAGAAGAACATTTTTGTTCTACACCACAGAGGATGTCGTGCAGGTGCATATCGAATGCAGTGACACAATAAAACCTTGCAATTTTGTGGGACTATACGTTTGAATGGGATGAGGTGACATGACCTCTGCTAAAATCTGCTCTTTTTTCTCCCCTTTCCTCCTAAAATGCATTTACTCATTCATGCTTTTATCCATAAAGGTGGAGGTGTGCTGCGAACCTGCGTCCTGCGTCCTTGTGGCATCTACGGACCAGAAGAAAGGAGGAATCTTCACAGAGTCATAGTGAGCATCTTATGACTACAATGATTTTTTTTTACAGCAGTAGTGGAAAATTGCCCATCTTGCGGAGTCTGATGCCTCCCTGGCAGAATGTGCTCCTGTCTGAAGAGCCTGCATTATTTATGTAGCTCTCCTGGCATCCAGTTACAGCAGCCTTCCCTTCCAGTTTTTCCTCTGCGAGGCGGCAGTCAGTGCCATCTGGTGAAGGCCTGAATTTATTCCATGATACAGTAGTGTTACCAAGAAGGCTGCTTGAATATTTTATGGATGTATGTGGATGTTTTAAACAAGTGCAAATCTATTTTTAACCATATGTGAATGCAATATAGCCAACATGGAGCAGAAGAGAAATCTTCCTAAGCCGATGCAACACAAAACCACAGACTAATGAGTTTATTATCTTTGCTCAGATTAATGTGGAGCGTCGCCTGTTCAGCTTCCGGTTCGGTGACCCAGAGGCCCGGATGAACTGGGTACATGTAGACAACCTGGTAATGGCCCACAAGCTGGCAGCTGAGGCTCTCACACCGAAGAAGGGCTGCGTCGCTGTGAGTCACCTCAGATTGAAGACTCCATCATGCTTCCATCTGGGCTTCTTTATTTAAGATTATGCAGAGTGTTTGTTCCTTTACAGAACGGGCAGGCCTATTTCATAAACGATGGAGTTTCAGTCAATCTCTTCGAGTGGCTGACACCTTTGGTAAGTTTAAATATGTGGATTACCTCCATATTTTAACAGAAGTAAAGCCAAAGACATGCATGTCCTGCTCCTCCTGCTCCCTCCAGAAACTGCATCATGATGGTAGTTTGTGGACTGAGAGGACTTTCTTGTTGCTACTAATGTTTATTCACTGAAAATATGATCATGAAAGTGTCTTTTTTTAGCTGTTAAGTATTAGATTCACTTCCGGTTTTCTTATTTTTTGGGGGACTGTTGCTGTGGTGCACCTTCTTGCAGTTTGAAAAGCTTGGCTACATGAGACCACAGATAAATCTGCCATTTTCACTCGTCTATTCAGCAGGTAACATACAGCTTTCCCCCATTTTTAAACTAATTCTTTATGCAATACTTTTTTGAAAATGTGGTGACTTACTGCTAAATCTCTGTTTTGTTTCCAGTCATCCTGGTGGAATATTTACACATGTTGCTGAAGCCGGTGATAACAGTGCCTCTCCTTTTAACCAGAAGTGAGGTAATTCAGTTTCTCTCTGTCTCTTCAATGCTTCATTTTTCTTTCATGTCTCACATGCAATCTGTTGAGTGAGGCTGAGGATGATGAAACCTCTGTTTGTTGCTTGGAAAAGTGAATCAAACAGAGATGCACATTGTTTAACCCTCATGCAATAAGAAGAGGATGTCTGGTCTGAAAGCAAAACAAACATGAATCAGCTTTTTTTTTAAAAAAGCACCTGTTCTGGCAATGGAGACAGCAAATCTGAAATCAGCTCTTCGTAATTAATATGAATGACTGCACTGAATTAAATCCATCCACAGCTTCTGCATGGCAGGCTTGATAAGTCCTGAAGATGTGAAGATGCATGCAGAATGTGTCTTGGAGATTAGGTTGCTTTTGTTCTTTTATAAGTCTTGCCCACAGCAGTGACGTACATATTTCCATTGGGTGTATATTTTCTCATGAGGCCCCTGATCTCCTCTTGTGTTTTTTTTCTGATCTGTTGTGCACAAATAAGAAAACTTAAAGTGACAATTAAATATACATGTAAACAGATACACGTTAAGTTCTATCCCTCTGCTCCTGACACCGCAGCATAATGGTTGCCTCAATCTAAAATGAGAAAGTGGCTCAACTCAAGGGCAGCAGGCTTGCTATTACCCAGGGAGGACTTTACAATGTCTCTTACGGAGTCTTCTTGGCAGCCTGGTAGGCCCTCATGAATGTGTGATGAAGCAGAAACCAAAGCTGAGCATTTTGGAGCTCAGTCTGTCAGGCAGCTGCGGGCTGACTGGGGAAGGGGTGTCAATGATTGTCCTGTGAATAAAACATCAAATGCTGTGGGTCAGAACAGGAAGTTTAAGATGAACCTTACAGGAAGTGGCTGCTGTGTAAGGGGTTGGGGAGCTTTACTTGCATATGATCCTCACATGTCTCATTAGAACATTTTGATATGCAGGGGGACTTTTTCCATCTGCACAAAGATTTTCAGCCGGTCCACATGCCAAAAAAGCAAAGTTTTCAATGCTAATCAATATGTACCAAAGGATCTTACTGTTAGATGGATATGCATCTCAGCATTAGTCATGCAAGAAAGGTCAGATTAAATTTAGTGAAGGTGTGTGCTGATTAACTTCATGTGGGTGGGAACTGTGTTGATCCAACATGCAGACATCTTATCCCCTAATGTAAGAAGATGCTTCTCACTGGGCACATCCATGAGCCAGGTTATCAGAGTGTAAAATCAAGTTTGCCAAACTGAGGTTAATTGGAGCCATTAGCTGGACAGGATTTCCTTTAGCTTGATCTGTACGTTCAGTTGATTTTTGTCTTAATTTTAACTTGTAAATGTCTTATTGTTATTGCTGCAGGTTAGGAACATCACAGTGACCCACACCTTCAAAATTGACAAGGCCCGCCGAGAGCTGGGTTATAAACCAAAGCCCTACAGCCTCACGGAGTCTGTGGAGCAGTACCTGAAGAGCAGAAAGCCTCGCACCACATCACCTCTTTTCAGCCTGTCCCTGACCTCCAAGCTGCCCCGAACTTTCATTTTGTTGCCGCTGCTGGGTCTCAGCGCAGTGTTCCTCATGTGGTCTTGCATGATCAGTCTGACCTGAACACATTTGTACTACACAGGGCAGAGGGATAGAGTATACTTGATCTCAGGTTTTGTCTTTTAATAGCAGACACCTAATCTCTTTCTTAGGATGTGAAATGTTTTATTAGTTGTGACAATTTGTTGAAATTTGCCAGACACAATCAAGGATGTCATAGAGATCAGCGTTGAATAATTAGTTGAATAATTAAGCTATTTCTCTATCTCGTTTCCCGAAGATGTCAATCTCCCCTTAAATTGCATATACTTATCTTCAAAATGATGTGTGCCTGATTTCAAATCGATAAAACAAATTAAAAGTATTAAACTAGAGTTATGTGAAGTTTGATGTTAATGTTAAGCTATTAATTTAAAAAAACAAATCAAAACGTGACTAATTTTGCATTACTGTTATTTACAATCAGTTACTGTACTTAAAGCATGCTTCCAGTTTGTCATAAATGTTTGTTGTATATTATGTTTCTTTACATTTTAATCACTATTAAAAAGTAGTAATTTTGTACACTTTTAGAAATAAAAACACTAACAATGAATGTGTTGGCCATTTAATATCAGTAGCAAAGGCCTCTACAGAAAATGACTTGTTATTCTGTCACTAGAGGGCGCCATTGCTCTTTTAAATATGATAAAACAGGATAATTCACAATTAAAGCCAACAATATGTACTGCGTGCTGGTACAAAACGCAACAAATGTCCATCTTTCATTTAACTGTCTTCATAAGGTAGCCCAAATAAGAAAAAAAACTGAAAATGGCAGCGGTGGGATTCGAACCCACGCCATCGAAATGACTGGAGCCTAAATCCAGCGCCTTAGACCACTCGGCCACGCTACCACACGGCCAGTCGCTGAAATCTTGTCATTATGTGTCTGGATAATAACGATTGACTATTGTATATTTTTTTCTGCACACTTTTTTCTATGACTACTATATATTACAATTGGTATATATAATAATGTAGCAGGTTGGGAAAGAGTAATCTTAGTATTAACCTCTGCTTGTGCAGCTAGAAAATATAAGAGCCGCCAATGCTTTAAATCCCTGTCATTTCAGTGCAGACCTGCAGACTGAGTTTGGGCGACTGGGGTGAAGTTAGACGGATATTCGGATATTAGAATATTTGGATATTCGCCTCCGTGCAAACACCGACAGTTCCTACTGACTGTCCCCAGTCTACTCTATCGAGATGCGGCGAGCTCGCGACAGGAACACCGCTCTGAACGCTGGCAGTTCTGATTTAGGGACCGTCAATAAATTACTACTCTCGTGAATGGTGTATGTTAAAGAAATCTACATTCAGTGCCATTTTTATTTTACTGCATCATGATAAAATAGATTTTATTTATGGATGCGTGTAGCTACAAGCAGGGTGATGAGGCCTTACTGCTTTATACAAAGATATATTTTAAACTGCAGGAATATCTGTTGTGTTAAACAGGATAAAAGCAGCCACATCTACTCCTTAATAACACCTGGTTTTATTGTTCTTTTTGACTATAATTTCCCCCACCTTATGTATTTAACCTACTTTAATGCCAATAAGTACTCTGATCATTTGTCCGTGATTATTAACAATTATGAACAAAATGAAAAATACTTTATTAATCACAAAGGGAAATTCAAGTTTACAGCAGCTTTTGATGCAATAAATAAATCACTACAGTTAACATTCTAGAGTGGAAAGCGCAACCAGGATGCTGGTAGCTTTAGTTTATTAGACAAGTACATATCAACAAGGCAGCGCATAAATACTTTCATAAGAACGCTTGTTTTCATTTATAGCCATTATTGAGGCTGAATAATCTTCACTTGTGGTTGACGCTGCTTCACATTACAGCTGAGTTTTGCTTTGCGAATGCCACACTGGATTTTACATGACTTATATTTACTTATGATTTAGTGAATTATATTTCCTGTGACGATTGCATGCATTACTTAATCTTCATAAATAAATGACACAATGAGACCAGACAGCATAAAGCTTTAATAAAGATGTTTCAATCTTCAATGAATCACAATGAGGGAATAATAATAAAAAAACAAAATAAAGAATGAAAAAAATCACATAGTACAAAGATCACATGAAAAATCTACAACTCATAGAAAAGACTGGTCTCTGCACATATATATATATAAAAACATTGCAAAGAGCTGAACCTTTTAGAGCTACTACAAAGATCCAAACTGGCCTGAGCTCTGACAATGGGTTAAAACCACTACTTAGTCTGCTTTTTAGATTTGTATTAAATTCTTACATGCTTTTTTCTGCATTTCTAAACAACTGTCTGCCTGCAGAGATAACATAAAAAGACTGCTTCTGCTCACTGGTGAGGAATATGAACTGAAATATTCTCTGCTTTGGTGATAGCATTAACACTGCTGTAGTGCTGAAGGAGCTTGTCCCACGTTCTGTTGCATCGCAGCAGCTTCTCGTTGCCTTTCAGACAAGAAGGAAAAACAGAAAAATGTTATATTAGAGGTGGGCATTTCAAGCAGAAATACTATTTAATAATCTCTGGTTCTGGAGGCTTCCTGTGGTCTCCATCAGCATGAAATCTCACAGCGATACACACTTCTGGGATTTTTTGCTGGTACACAGCTTGGTAAAGTAGCACCATCCTGTGGTGGTAGGAACACATTACTACCACACCTTTACCCTCACGAGGTCTGCAGATTCTATTGCATTAGCTTAATTTATTTACTCATTCTGTTCTTCTTCAGACTCTTTTCCTGTTTTTTCCCCGTATTATTTGTTTTTATATGATTGTGATTAAAAGGTTAAGGGTTAAACGGATAAGAATGTAGAGAGGAAGGATCAGCTTTGTCTCACCAATGATACAGAGTCCCTCTTTGGCCCTGGTGATGGCCACGTTTATCTGGTTGGGGTCTCCCACAAACCCCACATGTTTGGACAACCAAGCACGCTCAGGTTCTGGCATAATCTCGTCGCTTGGAAGGGAGCACACTGTGGATAAAATGACGTAGCGCCATTCACTCCCTAAAACAGAAGAGCTGGTTTTAGGTTTCCAGTTTGTGAAAATGACTACGTCTGACTTTATGATCAGCAGGACCGAGCAGGACTTTACAATAACTGCAACGTTTAATTATTTTCAGATCAAGCATTAAGCTTTCCAGGGTCCATAGATCGGTGAAACAACACAGGTCAAAATATCTAATGTATGCAAATGGTCAATATCTCTGTCTTTATGATTCTAATAGTGAATTTATAGATCTGATTAAACTCTGGACTCTCACTTAATAAACAGCAAGTTCCTTGTAATAAAGCCTCTGGTTTTGTTTCAGTGTTTATTTCATTGTATCTGCTGTGTACTGTATGTAGGTAACGTGGATGCATGAATGCTGTCTCGGGTTATTACAGAAACTCAATGAGGCTTCATTTGCCTCAGTCCTTCTGTGAGGGGTGAGGGCCTGGTTACCTTGACTCTTTATGATGGTGGTTACACTGATATCTCCCATTTTTCTCCTCTTCAGCTCGTCACGGATCTCTGATACCTGGGCATTGTAGGGGGAAAGCACCACGATACCTTTCTGCTCCACTTTTGCATTCTTCACCAACATTTCTGCAATCTTCACCTACAAGGAAAACACATCAGTAATAAAAACATGGACAGCACTTTTCTGACATGGTCTGGATAAATTTCAGTAACAACCAGCTGTTGTGTTTTCATGACACGGTCATAGGAAAATAACTCTTGGGGCCAGATTTACTAAAGGTGTGCATGTAGTAAAATGCGTGCAAACTCATTGCGCACGCTTAAAAAAGTACAAACTGATCTACTAACAGTGAGCAAAAGGGTTTGCGTCTTTCAA
>JBAMHV010000022.1:11156476-11177934 GCA_037177535.1 Pseudomugil gertrudae
TGTGGTTTTATCACTGGGGCTGAAGTCATAGGTTGAATCAGTCCATGGAGTGATGGGGGTGGAGCCACCATGTCCAATGAAGGGGGTGATGGGGAAAGATTTGCTACGGGCTCTTTTTTCTGGTCTGCAGCAGAGCGTCTGTCATCACTGTCGGGTACCTTCACAGCTGATGCTTGTTCAGGTACTCTGACAGTGGACTGTTTATTGAAACAAGTTTTGGACTCTAATGGTGGTATTCTGGCAGTCACTCTAGGCTCTGGTTCTTTTACGTGGATAGAAAATGTGACGCTCTTGTTTTTATTGATGCCTTTCCTTTGTTCAGAGTCTTTGACAAGCAAAGGTTGTGGATGCTGTTCTTGTGGGGCATATAAGTGGTAAGGTATCAATCCAGGTTGTAGGCTTTTTGTCTTGGGTCTAACCACTGGTTCAGGGAGACCAACAGGAACTTTGGACTCTGATGGCTGTAATATTTTTGCTGTGGTTTTCTTGGGTTTAACCACTGGTTCAGGGAGACCAACAGGAACTGTGGACTCTGATGGCTGTAATATTTTTGCTGTGGTTTTCTTGGGTTTAACCACTGGTTCAGGGAGATCAACTGGAACTGTGGACTCTAATGCTGCTGCTATAGTAGTCTCTCTAGGCTCTGGTTCTTTTTCTGGTGCTGGTTTTTCCTGAGCAGGGAGAGGTAGGGATGAAGCCAGCATGTCTGATGAAGGTGCTTGCTTGGGAAGGGTTGCTACAGGCTCTGGTTTTTGGTCTGCAGCAGAACATTTGTCAGCATTGTCAGGTACCTTCACAGTTGATGCTTGATCAGGTACACCAACTTTGGACTGCTTAACAAAACTATACCAAAGAGGCCTTGGAAGGAAGCCAAAAGGGTTTTCAGGCTCTAATAGTGGTCGTCTGGCAGTCTGTTTAAGCTCCGGTTCTTTTACAGGGACGTTTGATGGGGTCACTGATGGCTGTAACATTTTTGTTGTGGTCTTGGGTTTAACCATGGGTTCAGGGACATCAACAGGAACCGTGGACTCTGATGGCTGTAACATTTTTGCTGCGGTTTTCTTGGGTTTAACCACTGGTTCGGGGAGATCAACAGGAACTGTGGACTCTGATGGCTGTAACATTTTTGCTGCGGTTTTCTTGGGTTTAACCACTGGTTCAGGGACATCAACAGGAACCGTGGACTCTGATGGCTGTAACATTTTTGCTGCGGTTTTCTTGGGTTTAACCACTGGTTCGGGGAGATCAACAGGAACTGTGGACTCTGATGGCTGTAACATTTTTGCTGCGGTTTTCTTGGGTTTAACCACTGGTTCAGGGACATCAACAGGAACCGTGGACTCTGATGGCTGTAACATTTTTGCTGTGGTTTTCTTGGGTTTAACCACTGGTTCGGGGAGACCAACGGGAACTGTGGACTCTGATGGCTGTAACATTTTTGCTTTGGTAGGACCCACAGGTTCAGGCAGTGTTTCTATCTTTGGTGGGTTTTGTCTTGGTATATCTTGAGTTGGTAATTTGTTCACTGTCTCTGAAGTTACAGATACCTTGAGTGGATCTGTCATTTCAGAAACAGTCAATGCCCGTGAACGGGTCTCTGAAGGGGCTTTTGATAAAGCTTTGGAAGAGGCTTGTAAAGGCACAAATTTCTGCTCTGCATTCGAAGTTGTAACATTTTCAGAAACATTCATAGCTGATGGAGTCTCTTTGACTGGTTTCTCTTTAAAAAAACTGCTCCATGAGGTGTTTGCCATTTTGACTGTGGGCATTTTTACTGTTCCTTCAGGTTTCTCAGAAATCTTGTCTTTTGTCCTCTCTTTATTCTGCCCTATTGGTAGTTGCCCCATTTTTGTGTTCAATGGAGGGAAATCTTCATCAAACAACTTTGCAGAAATATACTCTGCTTTTTCCTGAGAAGGTAAGGTCGGGTCATGGCGCTTTTCTGATGTTGAGTTGGCAGTTGTTTCAGGATGCCAGACTTTCTTTGATGTATTCTGGTTTTTGGCAGAAATCTTGTCCAAATTGTCTGGTAAATTCTCAGTTACTTCTTCAGGTCCTCCAATTACAGACTGTAAACCGATGGTATTCCACTGAGATTTCTTTCTTGTGAGTCTAAACGTTGATCTTACGTTTTTAGTTTTGTCACACATTGCATCCATTGGATTATGCTTTTTGCCTTGTTCAGGAGTTTTTATCGGCAATGGCAGATAATTCTCATCACTGAAGCACGAAGAGCGACACTTACTGTTATCCTGGAAATCGTCTGGAAAGTAATCGTCCATGGATTCGTAGTCAGACTCGGCAGATGAAAACGTGCCTCGACAATAGTTGGTTTTGTTATTCTTGTATCCTTTTGGCATTTTGAGAAAAAGTATTTCTACTTGCAGGTTGCAATTTCAGTTTATCTGATATGCTTTCTAAAGACCGGACCAAACACTAATGTATTTCCTCTGGTACAAAGAATTAGAATGATCTCAAGGTATTTATATGGTCTCTAGATGATGTCATAATGATGTCACAACCCATCAAAGAATGGAATCAGTCCCGCCCACTCCAATGACATCAGCAGATGTTGCTAAGTAACAGAAGCATTGTGGGTTCCAAATTGTGTATTAAAATGTATTTGATCTCACACACACACACACACACACACACACACACACACATATATATATATATATATATATATATATATATATATGTAAAACTACATTGACAGTTGATATTTTTGTAAAGAGGTTCAAGACCCACCTTTTCAAATTAGCTTTTGACTGACTTAATTGTATGTTTTGAATTTTACTTTTTTATTGCTTGATTCAATTTAATTTATTTATTGATGTGAATGCTTGTAAAGGTTCACACCTTTGTTTTTTCCTTTTCTCTATTATATTATATTTCCACTGTCGGACACCAAAGCTCACTATTTTCGCACTGCTGGACATTGCTAAGCATTGTTGTTGTCATGGCAACGTTTTTGTTCAGCAGTAAAGTTCTGGCTTCATTACATTGGTTGCCTGTGGCTTTTAGAGTGCATTTTAAGATTTTATTAATGGTTTTAAAATGTCTACACTGCACAGCGCCACTTTACCTGTCTGACATCCTGCACCTTCATGCTCCTGTTAGAGTGTTAAGGTCAGCAGACCAGCTTCTTTTGACAGTCAGTAAAAAAGTGGGGTGAAGTTAGACGGATATTCGGATATTTGGATATTCGGATATTCGCCTCCGTGCAAACACCGACAGTTCCCACTTACTGTCCCCAGTCTACTCTATCGAGATGCAGCAAGCTTACGACAGGAACACCGCTCTGAACGCTGGCAGTTCTGATTTAGGGACCATCAATAAATTACTACTCTTGTGAATGGCGTATGTTAAAGAAATGAAATAGTTTTTATATATATAAAAAAAAGACTTGTAATCAAATGCCACCAGAAAACAATACTCTATGCTTTTTTTTCTAATTTAGCTATTTATTGCATTATTTTTTTTCAATAGCTCCCAGGTCATGTGACCTATTCAACTCAGTCCACTTTATAATAGTAGTACCTACCTAGTAGAAGGCACAGCTCTTATTTACCAAGTTTGTCTCCTGTTTTCAATACCACCAAGAATATTTTGTATTTTTAGAATAAACAGTACATAATTGGTAGTATAAAACTCTTTTAAACATGCACAAAACTTCTTTGTAGACTCCCACACAGAGCAACTAATCATAGTTTCCATGTAAATACTGCCATTTGAAAACATTTACTGGTTATGAATTATTTTAGCATTTGGGCTACAATGTCATATTAAAATAAAAGTAAATGCCCAAACTACAATTAGGCTATAATTTATTACTTATATTTCATTTTAATATTAATTTATCCAAGGAGGGAAACACTTGCGCCAGATTAATAAAAGTAAGATTTTATTTTAAATGCTGAGAATTGTCTTTTGGACTCAAGCATGTGATTCCCTTCTTTTAACATTTCTAATATGATGGAGATTTTGCTTTTTTTTTCTTTGTAATTTTGGTTTTACTGTTTTTATATATAATGTTAATTCAAATAGCAGTAACAGCCTCAAACCCTTCAGAAAATCTCGCTACAGTACAGATTATGGCAGGATTAGATCAACACCACGGAAAAGAAAACATTTAGAATTAAAGCCAATACCGATGATTTTCTGACAAAGACATGAGAAGAAATGCGTGTGACCGCAGAACACACCATATCAAGAAGAAAAATACATTCTGGTTTAACCATTGATTTATTTGGTAGGTCGGAGGCTACCACCACATTTCACTAAATATACATGCGCATGCACTGGACTCGTGATTGACGCATGGACCAACACATGGACACAGACTTTGGCCTGTTTGCCTTGTTAATTTGAAGCACATAGGCCTATAAATATTTTGGAAAACATTATATTTCATTTTCAACATTTAAATATTGCTATTGGATAAAGATGTTCAGGCTAACTACAAAACCTGTAGCCTAATTATCATATTAGGCCTATTTTTAATTGAATCCAACTAGTCTGTAACATCAGCAGTTCATCAAATATTTATCTATAACTGACAATATTATAATACTTACCTCTGTGGAAAACTTATGTCTTCGGTCTTGACTCCAAACCACTTTCAGCCATTTTTCTTTTGTTTTCAAATTATTTTTAAAGACCTCCATAGTGACCTGGGACCACTTTCCAATTTCATCAGCCTAGAAAAACAGTTTTTCAGGGAAAAAAAATGTATCCCTTCCTCCAGCTTCAAGCCAAAGGTCGGCTTTCTTTTTTTTTTTTACCTTTTTTGAGACCGCACTGCTACACACTCGTCAACATGGCGCTACAACTAAATTAATGGCGTAATTGAATCCCGCCACCTTGCACTGCACACTGCATTGACCAATCACAAACACCCTGTGGAAATTTTGCACAGCAACATTATTGAAAGCTTGTGTTTTGCTTCTTTCACATAATATAATATTATTAATATTTATTTAATTTATCTGATATTTGTAATAAATACAAAAAGTAAATTTTTTTAAATCAAATTTCTGCCTGTAGTCTGTTACAAGGAAAGCATTTAGTAGTTGCCTACTCAACCACCTAAAAACATTTCTTTAGAAATTTGTAATTATTATAAAAGGTACCCTTATAACAATAAAAAACATACCGGTAGTTAATAGGTAAGGACTGGTCTGTCTTTTAGTGTGCTAGACCCTGCTGTTAGTCCGCAGAGAGCGCAGAGAAGGGTTTACCCAGACCCCAAACATCTAGGAAGACCCTGTTGGAGCACATGGTTAAATCAGATAAATATTGGAGAAACCTCCATTTTTAGTGTAAAAAAATTCATTAAAAATCAAATAGGACATCAACCTTGAAAATAAGAGCTGAGCCTTCTACTACTAGGTAGGTACTACTATTATAAAGTGGACTGAGTTGAATAGGTCACATGACCTGGGAATATCCATCTAACTTCTCCCCAGTGTTTGGGCGGAGCTCCAGGAGCTGTCAGGAGGAATGTGTGGACGATTTGCCCTGAGTTGGAGTGGACATGTGAAATTGGATTTGTGGCTATGAATTAAAAATGCAAACAGATTTGGTTATTGGTAAGAAGCCAGTCCAGTCCAGCTGTCTGCTACTTCATCCTCTGACAAACCTGTTGTAGGATTGTGGACATGCTCAGATTTCAGTAACACTAGCCTGTCTGGGTGAGTGTGGTAAGAAATCCACTTGTTCGAAGGTTTAGAGGATTTGAGGTTACCTAAAAGCAAAGTAGGGAAAATCTCACTTATGTAAAACTTCTTACTGAAAAGAGGCAAATTGCTTGATCCGAATAACGTGGATGGAGGTCTGAAGGAAGGAATAATGCTGTGTGTTCTGATTTGTTTCTCACACTCATCAAGTTTGGTGATTAAACAAAGAAATATACCCAGAAATCAATGTTTTTATTAATATGTGTTTACAAAAACATAGCTAGTCTTTATGGAGGGCAATAACCTTTTCAGATTCACATTATATCAACCAATGCTCTTTCTAAACTGTAAAAACATTGCTTTATTAAGTAACTATGTTTTTAATATGGAAAGTTCAATTAAAACTAAACCATTTTAGACAGCAACAGCTGAAGCCCCCAACATTTACTATTTCACCTACAAATGATGGAGCATGCATAACACCTTCACATATGCATGGTGACCCAATCACAATGCAATTAATTAAATAAGCCGTGAAACAATATTTAAAACAATTTGTTTTGAAAAATAAATCAACCAAAATAAATATACATTAAACTTTTAGCTTCTGTAATAAATAAAACCAAAATGTGTGTCCTGCTGCTGAGGCAAGAAAACAGTTTTCTAGAGTATTTCAACATCTCAAACCTCCAAGTGACCCTCAACAGTGTGTAACTTACTAAGACCAACTCACATTAGCTGCACAGCTAAATATCATTAAACTCCTGCTTGTATTTCTACAGTAATTCTTTGTATTAACACATTCCAACACCGTTTAGTCTCCATTTGTAACGTCATGTTTCACCATGTGCCTTTTTTCTATCAAAACAATCAAGTGATCACAGGATATACGATTAAATATAAAATACAGTAAGTGGACATAATACTAGAGGATTTGTTTAAATGTGCTCCTTTTCACAAAAAATATTTAAATATATATTACAATACATTGTCTAAAGATTTCTGGAGTATACATATACATAATGACAAATTTCATATGGATGGAATAAAAGAAAAAGTGCAAACAGACTAAACTTTAGGCAGCCAATCTTGGATGCTGTGTACATGTAATATCTGCACTATCAGCATAAACCAGGGATGGATAACTCCAGTCCTCGAGGTCCGCAGTCCTGCATGCGTTAGGTTTTTCCCTGCTGCAACACACCTGACACACATCAGACTTAATTAGCAGACTCATGCAGAGCTTGACACTCTGCTAATTACAGGTCAGGTGTGTTGCAGTGGGGAAATTCCTAAGACATGTAGGACTGCGGCCGTGGAGGACCGGAGTTGCCCATCCTTGGCATCATCTGAAAGGAGGCAACATCAGTGCAGACAGAGATGAGAAGTCTGGAGACAATGGGGGAGAAAACGGATTCACTTTGGAGAATCCTGAGAATCGCTTTTCCTGACTGGACGCCTGTTCTCGCTGAGGTCGTCTTTGGTCTTCTGGATGCAGGTGAAGATCTCTTTGAAGAGAGTCTTGTACTCAGGCTGCTGTCCATCTTCTAGAATAGCCATCAGATCAGATATCGCAGCTGAGCTGGACAGGCGGCGGCGTGCCCGGTTGCTCAGAGAGGGACCGCCGGATGTCTGAACGGCTTTATGGCTGAGCCCGTCTGCTGCCTGCTGGCATCGCTGGAGCAGCTCATCATATTTCACCTGAAAAGTACACATATTAGTGAGCATGTTCTGCATTATGACTAGAACAGTGTTCTGAGGAGAGAAAAAAAAAAACAGAAAACACACTTTTAACCAATGATTACTCCACCTGCAGAGCGCTGTACTGTGCATCCACCTCATTAAGCAGAGAGATGCCCCTCTGTTTTACCGCCTCGGCCCGCCTGATACACAGCTGTTCGTGACCACAGCGAATTTCATCTGCGCTTGTTGCTCTTAAAAAGCCGTCACTGTGACACCTCTGTCGGCTCTGTGTGCTCTGCTCCTCAGCCTTTTCAACCATTTCATCTATCTCGCTCTGCCCCGGGCTCGGCCTTTCCTCTGAGGCAAAGAAAATCGTGTCTGGCAACAGCAGCTGCTCAGGTCTTCTTACACTGGAAAAAAATGGAGGGAATGATATGTCAATATTCAGAGGAAATACACAGAAACTCTGAAAGTAAAATATTATCATCATCATCTCATCTCCAACCTGCCAATATGGTCAGAGCGCCACAGGAGGCGGAGCTGCTCCACTTCCTCCTCCAGCTCCGTCTGTCTGACCCGACTGCCAACCAACACGGACAACCGTTGCTCAAGACTTCTGTTCTCCTGGGATGTCAACTCAATCTCTTGCTCTGCAGCCACCCTGCGGTCCCGTTCCATTGCTATCTGCCTCTGAAGAGTGTGAATGGAGCGTTGCAGAGCCCGATTCTCCTCTTCTGGATCTTGCCGTCGATCTCTGTCACAGAGGAAGCTCTGAGCCGACCACAGTCCATCACTCTCAGGTGAAAACCTGAGCCAGAAATGTTAATGGACTTAATATAGAACCATGAATTTGTTACAATACCATTATATTGATGTACAATATATATGAATATTGTCACTCCCCAGGAACCATGAATTTCTCCACACATTTATCAAGTGAATATTTCAAGCCAAGTGAAAAAAACTCAATTTAATTAGTGATCTGTGGTCCTTTATTGGATCCATCTAGACTGTAAATGGACTATTGATACATGTTAAAACAATTGGCCACGGTCTATTACATCATATATTCATTTTTTTCTCTCTGTGTACCTTGTTCTCTGTTACTGCTCCATTAATTTTTCTTTATTTTATTTTCCACTGTCCACCATTTAATTTATTACAAAGTAATAATATTCTGTTAACATCCCACAGGTGCAATGCTGCAAGGCATTTACATTGCTCCACTGATAGAGACATCTACATCTCTACAATTGGGCCCTTCAGGAAGACCCTTAGTGCTACTGCCTGACCACTTTGATGCGTGAAATTAAACAGAGGCATCCTGGCTGAGATGTCACCCAGTCCAACAAGGTCTGCATCACATACTGAGGATGCTAAAAGATGCTAACAAGGCACTGTGGGAATGCTACTATGCTAGTAACCTTAGTGAATGGGACTAAATGAAGAGGTTGGGGAATATATAGATACTTCTATACCTATGTTTTACACTTTTTTTAAACACATTTTATCGCAGCTGGATTTTGAGGAGTTACAACACAATAATGCTGCGGCAAGGGGGAGCCAGGACAGCAGGTAAAATGAGGGATTTAACATCAACTCCCCCTGCAGAGACAGGGTACCAAGCTCCAATAGCAATAGAGGTGGATGCGAGAATAACCGACCTGAAAGATAGGATCGTGGTTAAGAGGAGAGCCTATCAACACTGAAACCTGAGCAAGAGTAAGTGATGTAGCACCAAAAAGTCTTCTTGCTGATGTGAATGTAGCAATAAGTTCAACCTCTACTGCACCCTCACTGAAACCAATAAGCTGATATACAGTACAGCAAGTTATCCTGGAGACGCTTGGCCGGCATAACATTTATATGAATGACAAGGAGGCACCGTGGAAGAGGAGGTTGGAAACCAAAATCAGGACAACTCAAAGAGAAGTTAGTCATCTCTCAGAACTCCAGAAGGGTACAACCACGAAAAGTGTTCCCAAGATGTACAACTAAATGTCTGTGGCTTTAGAAACTTCTGTTGTCCACTAATGCAGCTAAAGTGTTCTCTCAGTGGCAGGGTAATACCAAACGAGCTAGCCTACCAAGGCTGGAGGCAGAACGATACAGGAAAAACATATGGGAGAAGGAGGCGTCACAACAGTGAAGCACAGTGCTTAAAAGCTTCAAAACTAAGATCACAGCTCCCTCCATGAACAAGGTCCAGTTACCATCACAGTGGCAAATATCCAGCAAAGAAACCGGCCCGGACACGATACATCTTTCATTCCATGAGCGTCTAGCAGATGTGGAGGACAGCTATGAGTACTTTGGCATACCACAACCCAATGGCAACTATGAAGAGGCCACAAGAAAGGTTGTCAAGGCCAAATACCTGCAACAAGTAAGACAAGAACGGTCTATTCAATGATCCGGGCCATTGACAGCTATGCCCTGCCAGTGATAATAAACTGGCCAAAGGAGGAAGTTCAGACCACGGATGTTAAAACTCTGAAGCTGTTTAGTGCAACACCAAATAGGTGCAATGCTGCAAGCCTGAGTGACAATTGTGTGTGCGTGTGTACACTGCTGACAATAGGGAAGGATTAACTTCCATGTCCTGTGGATTATTTCTAAACTAAGTGCTCTACTGGGGCTCTGGGTGACCTGGACATGTCAAGTCAGCATTGAAGGGCTGAGACAGGAGATGGTTAAGTGGAGATCAGAAAACATGCTGGAGCTCTAACCTATGCTTGCATGTCAGCAAAACTGTGGGCAAAGATGTAATGCAACTACTACATTTTATAGACGGCCATGGACTTCCTGTATAAATCTTATAAAATCTAGTATCCAGACACCTACAGCTCTTATTAGAATGATTACAGTCTGACTCAATCAAATATATTCTGATGTAAATATACAAAAAATGTAACTGTATTTGCTGTTTAATACCATCTACTGAAAATACCTCCTGTGTTATGTGGTGCCCTGAAGTTCCACTAGTACTGTGACTAATGAGGGATACCTGTCCTGCTGCAGGTTGTACAGCTCTTTGAGACACGACACACTCTGGGCTCCGAGGCTGCGTCGCTGCTCAGCCAGCTCTCGTCTGTTTCGCTCTACCTGGGTAGTCTTCAGCTCCTCCACCTGAGCCTGCAGGTCCTCTATGTGGGTTTGAAGTTCTTCGACAGTCTCTGTTAGACTGAAGGACAAGAGTGGAAAACACAATAACATAAACAACACTACCTTTCTACTTTTTTGAACAACTGGAGGAGTGAAAATTGTGTAAAACCTGAACTTAAAGTCAAGTTTACAGATAAATAGCCAACTAACCCTTGGATCTTGTGTTGAGCGAGGTGGTTGTCTCGTACTAGCCTCATGTTGCCTTGCTCCAGATCTCTGGCTGCCATATCCAGCTGCTCATACACTTTGGCATGCTGGTCATTCATCTGACGCAGCAGATCCACCTGTTTAGTGAGGTACTGGTGCAAAAGAAAGCAGAATTTTTATGTTATTTTTCTTTTTTCTAGTGATACAACAGACTAAACAAACTATTAATTTAACACAGAACAGTAATAGTTTGAGGATATGTGTTTTTTATTGAGCTAAATTTAACTGTGACTCATATTTGGTTTATACAAATTTAATAAGAAGAATTTGCTTTGTCAAAAAGCAATGCATCCCTTCAGCATGTGCACACGCACCTGTCAATTTGACATATCCAGTGGCACATGCTGCATTAGGATGAGGGTCATACAGACGTGTTGGGATTACCATATCAAGCTGAATAATTCCTCAAGCCACAGCCGTTTCATCGGCATAAACAAATTAAGACTCTTATTGCTGACCTGCTGAGTGATGTGTCCTCTGGCTCAGACTGAGCAGCACAGTCTGTGTATGCCAATATGTACACATGTAAAATACTCAACCAAGTTTTGTGTATTTATAAGCTTTATTGGAAGAATTTAGAAATAAACCCAATGCTTTATTATGCCAGTGTTTGGCAGCCTACTTTTTAATCCATCAATGTGGCTGGTGAATCCTGAATAGTAGTCCAAGCAAAAAGGGGGCAAATATTCTGGTGGAAGTTTTCCAGTAAGCAGGCAGACAGGAGGATTGCTCAGGATTAGCTTTTACTCCATCCAACTTTAAGCTTTCTGTGGATGTAGGCTTTTTTCAATTAATCGTCTCTTGGACTCCTTTAATGTATCAACATGCACTGACAGACTGGATTGTGGGTGCACCGTTTAGACTCATAAACACAAACAAGTCTAGTGCTGAAGCCTCGGAGCTGCAGTCAGTTCCCTGCAAGCATTTATCACCTCGATCTCCTGCAGCTGCTCCTGGTTAGTGGAGTACATCTGCTGCAGGGCCTGCTCCAAGTCGTGGTTCCTGTTGAGGAGGGTTTTCCCCAGCTCTGCTGCCAGATGAAGATCTATACAAAGCAGAGCAAGTTATGTAAACACAGGATACAAGACCACCGCAAACACTGACAGGAGTAGGTTCACATTAGTACCACTCACAGAAACACAAACTCGTTGTATAATAGCATTAGTATTTGGCAATAATGGATCAACAAGGAATCTAAAGCATGCCTTGTGACCATTTTATAAAGTCTCCTAATGTCTGGAACATGTGAAGCAACAGTGGTGACTTGTATTTATCAGAGAAAACGGTCTTATGTGGGACTCTAAAACACAGAAAATTTAAAATATATTAAGCAGAAAATATAACGTAAATATGCAAAACATGTAAATAATGTCCGGCTGTTTTAGAAAACGCACGCAAACAGTGTTTCTCTTTTTTTCCCAAATCTGCTTTCTTTTTAGTTTTCTTCAAGTCATCTCTGGTAGTGAAGAAAACAGGCTTTATCATGTATCATCAATTCAATTACAACAACAACAACAACAGCAACTAATAGAAGGTAGATGGATCCTTCAACTTGCCTTAATCTGTCACAGATTTGTAATTTCTAACCCACCAGGAAATTAAAGAAAACTATTCAATGATTTGCAATATCTACTTAATTTTAATAAAATGATTTAGTTCACAGTCTGAAAATCAAATGTACCAAATTAAACCGTTACCTAAAAATATCTCATATTTTTGAGAACGTAGACCCTGAAAATGTTTGACATTTTTGTTTTACTAGATGCAGTAAATATTGGCTGTAACACTAATTTTGGTACACCGACCAGTAAAGTTTCTGCCTTTGTTATTACATATTTCTGTGATGTAATCACTAAATATGATTTTTCCCCCTTTAAATTCTAAAGATAAGAATATACATGAAAGCTAAATAAAAACTACAAACTACAGAAAAGTGCTGGGAACTATAGAGTTTAGTCTGAACAACGCATTGTTTGGAAAACAATGAGCTTAAAAGTTGAGACAGTTTTAGGAAATCCTGATCACAGAACCCTTTCATAGTCTTTTCCATCACGATCCGTGTGATTCTGTGTCACAAGATCAGAATTAATTCACTTTTATTTATTTTACCTGTATAATTATTCCCTGGAACATTGTCCATGTCACCACTTGTTTTTTTTTACATGAGAAAATTGTGACAGGGATGCCATTTATCAGCTGATGGTGTAAATGAGTGATATCAGCCCACAGACGCTCAGTTTTGGGTGCGTCCTCACAGCTGTGCGGATCTTACCGTGTTCAAGATCTTGCGGGTTGTACCAAGAGTCCCCATTCTTCTCAAAATCTTCCTCTACAATTATGTCCGTCAACATTTTGAGACCTTAAGTCGTGTGATAACCTGGAAGCTTAGGGTCGTCCGTTATCCGCCGCGGGGTGTAAAGAGGAGAGACTACATCCTCCAAGCGTGTGTGAAAGACTTTAATAACATTGTCTACCGCAACGTGGCAAATCCCTAATACACTCCGGTATCCGGTAGGAGGCAGACAGGCAATATATGAATATTTCTCCCGAGCAACTATTTTATCTAAATAATCTTACTCGTATAAAATGATTTGGTTTATGTTTATAACAACGTACGTGACTCATTAAAGTCTCAATAACCGCTAAAAGTTTAATATTGTCAAGAATTTGTGCTGTCGTAACTTCCTGCTTCGTTTGATTGGCATCTATTTCGACCAATTAAAAAGCAGTACGGTAAGTGGAGCGAATTCCTTTAACCAATCAAATGTGTGTTTATTATACGGAAGCGCCACATCAAAATAGAAGCGCAAACATCGAGTGATACGCGGTTTAACGTGGCATATATTTCACTTTAGCATGGTCACCGTAAATATTTATTAAATGTATTTAGTTTTACGGGAACTCACTTGTTGACACGGTATCTTGTCATTAAAATGCACGAAGCGTAGCTCAACTAATTTGACTTCTTAGCTAAACTATACGGTTTTGCAAGCAGGACCACCTCGCCAAACTGGTTAAACCAACAGGTAACTTTATTAAGCTCTCATAAGTGCGGAAACCCGAATCCAGTGTGCACTCCGGGAAAATGAGTGTACTCCGCCACCTGACGACCATCGGGGTCAACCATGCAGCACTAGCTTTTGCTATGACTACTCTGGGATCAGGCATGATTAACAATATTTTCAGCTTCTACTATGTCAAACTCTTCCTAAATAAGTACAACATATCTGAAGGAGCATTTCATCAATCTCAAGTAAGTATTTTTCCTTCTAGATGTCTCACACTTGTACAAAGAATTACATTTGTCTAACAAAATAGAGAATCTGTCAGGTTCCTCTGAATGTGGGCTGCACGTATATTGTGATAATGAAGTTTTTAATTACTGTTCTTTATAATCTTTTATAAAAAAATAGTTGTCAAACTCCCTGTTTTTTTACGAGTTAATAGTTTCAGCAGTGCTTGCAATATATAGTAAAGAAACGTCTCTCATAGGTGGTGTATATGGTGTGGAATGCAGTCAATGACCCTCTCTTTGGTTACCTGCAAGACAACTCCAGAGTTCCCTGCTGCTCTCAGCGACGTCTCTCCATCCTGTATGGTGCCCCCCTCTACTCGCTGGCTTTTCTTCTAGCCTGGTTCCCATGGAGGAGCTATGCCCCTGGCGACTGGTTGAGCGGTTTACACTTGACCGTAGCGCTGTGTGCTTTTGATGGCATGCTGACTTTTGTGCTGCTTGCTCAATGTGCCTTGTTTGCAGAGATTTCGAGCCAACATCAGAGCCGATTAAGACTTATAAAGTACAACCAGGTAAGGCCAGTGTTCTTTCTTTGCACTCCTTAAGTTAAGTTCGTATGTCCTTCTTATCCTCTTTCCTCAAATTCTCAGGTGGCTTCTCTTGTTGGCTCCTCCAGTGTTCTTTTCTGCGGAGTGCTGTCCAACAACATGGAGGACTTCACAGCTTTCCAGGCATTCGCAGTGCTGATTGCTATTCTGAGCTGTGGCTGCATGATGTATACAGGCTTTCATAGTGAGAGTCGCTTTGATAACAAAGCATCTCCGTCAGATGAAGTAGATCTTCTGGGGTCTGTTGCTAAGGCTCCCCATCAAACATCATGTTCCTTCTCCATGTTGAAGTTGCTGACATGGCAGATCTTAACCAACAGAGACTTTCAGCTGTTCGTGCTCATGAACTTCTTCCAAGTATTCATGTTGGCTTTCTTTAATAATTTCACGATGATATTCACCGAGCACCTGATTCCTCCAGATGTGCTTCCATCACTGGCCAAGAGCATCATGTATGGAGCAGGGTTCATCTGTCCACAGGTATTGTCCCACATTTGCTTATTTATAAACCTGCAGAATGAAGATCTTATCCTAATAACGGTTTAGTCATTCAAAATGATACATTTACTTTAATGCTGGTTTATAAAAAGGAAGATGTTATTTTTGTCTGTAGAATGAACCCCAGCTTTGTTTTCAGTTTTTTATGTTTTTAGCTCTGTATTATGTAACAATGTGGTGTACTAACTAATCAATTTATTGTCTTCTCCACAGCTGTTAGTATTGAGCACTCAAAGCTTACTGCAAGGCATTGGGTATTATAAGATCATCCTCTACACCTTCTACCTGGAGGCGGGAATGGCAGTTTTCATGCTAATAGTTGGTCCTCAGCACTACTATATCCTGGCATTTTTCCTCACTCTTAGCATGTAAGAGGTTTTGGAGATATAGGAGGTTATTGATGGTCCTGTACATACTGTAGTTCTTCTTACTAAACTGTATTGTACTGAATTTGTTTCCTATGCAGGATTATAATACAAGCAGCTTTCAGTCTTTTTGGCTTACCTCTGGCTGATATCATTGACACAGACATGCAGAAATACAAGCGCAGGTATTTATAATTGTGGAGATGAATGTTATTTGTCAAGTAAATCAGATTGATGGTAATTTGATGTGTTCCTCAGTTCCCCTCTGTCCTCCATGGTGTTTGGAACAAACGCTCTGTTCACGAAGCCAGCTCAGTCTCTGGCACCAATGATAGTGCTTAATATCCTGAACCAGTTTGGATACGAGCAGCTGAAGGATGCAGGACAGGATTTAAACCCAAGGTACAGATATTTTCTTCTTATTCTTATCTTATTTAGTTACAGGTTGAGATTGCATCAAACAATTGAATGTGGCTGCTGCTGAATCATTGCTAAAGACACATTTTTGCCATGTCTATCTTTTCATTGTTAATACTTGAGACATCTGTTCATTCTAATGCAGTTACTGCAGTCAGGTGGTGATTTACTCTGCATGTTTTTAACAATTAAAACAAATAAAACAAACAGCAATGAGTTAAAAATGTTTCAAAATTATTCCCTGTTTATTTCTGGCTGACTTAAATGTTGATAAACCAATGAACATACACCATAAAGATGATAGCAATAAGGAATATTATAAAAACATTGATTTATGGAAATATGCTACAGGAAATTGAATATGAGGGGCTAAAATGTTGCAGCTCAGCTTCTTTTGCAGCAGGTTAAATCCTGCAGGAAATGTTTCAACAGAACATTTTCCACAGTTGTTCATAACCTGGTTTATTTTCAAGTAAATAAATAATGGTTAAAAGATCATTTGCCATTTGACTTACTACAAAGGTGAACTTTATATAGAAATTCAGGATTTTATTGGTTACTGTGGAGCTTTTACCATCTGCTGCCTGACACATTGATCCGGCTCTAAACATGCAGGGCTTTATAATATACATTCTGAAGTCAAAGTGAAGCAGTTATGAAAGAAAGTAAATACAGTTTCTCTGTTTATCTGTTTTTAGTGCTGTAGAAAGCCTCCACGGTGTCATGTTCTACTTGGTGTGTCTGGTGCCGGCGAGTGTCGCTGCTCTGCAAATCCTGGCATGGAGGCCGTTTTCTATCCGCAACAGTCACACAACTGATACAAAGTACATTGATGGGTAATTTGGACATTTTCTTAATGCAACAGAAGGTGGTTATGTTTAGTTTTTTGGGGGGGAAGCTCTCTAGGAATCACATGGAAAATCATTTTATTTTCCTGATTATTTGTTGCAGTCTATAAATGCATATTGAAACTGTGTGGTGAACAGCTTTATTTCAGTTTGGTTTGTTAGCTGATTGTGACGTCAGAGGAATGTACAATACTGTGCACATGTATTAAAACACCTCACTTTTATGTTGCCAGAAAAACAGCAGTAGACAGCTGTAGATGCTAAAGACAGTATTTTTCTGTCACTTCCTTGTTTGTGTTCCACTTTTCCAGTTCACTCAGATGATGTTGGAGAACACACTGTGTGAAGATATGCCAGCCTTTTGCCAATAGCATGTTGTGAATAATGGGGGTGAAATGGTGTTATCTTTGACTATTTTTGTTGATACACCTAAAGAAATAAGAACATATTATGTACCCTTGCAACAATGTACCTCTGCTTTCTAAACGATTATGTGAAGACACAACTCGAGTTAATTCCTCAAATTCCTGATTTATGTTTTAAATAATTCATTATGGTTATAAGGATTAAATAGAGTACAGTCATTTGACAGTTTTCTTTAAACTGGTTTTATTATGCAAAACTCTGACATTTGGTTGCAAAACATAAAGAAATTATGCTTCGTTTGATACTTTTGCACAGTATAATATGACAGATTGTTTGACATTGAAAGAGTAAACAGTGACTTATATCATCAGTGCAGCTTTCCTCCAGATAGAAATGAGTCCAGGGTTTTTTTTTACATTAACGGTGTCTTAAAACTTTTTGAAAATAATTTTGATTATTATACCTGAGAAATTAATCCATAATCATATAAAAAATTAGCTTGTCTTTTTGACAGGTTGTAGTGAGTATTGAAGAAGGGACCAGCTGTTTTATAACAGCTGTTTTATAACAGCACTTACATAAACACTGGAGTTGATTTAATTTAATTACCTGCTTCGGATTTCATGGGCCAATTAAATAAATGCTTACGACTTTACACTCCTATCAAGCAGATTTGGTTAAATGTTATTGACTTTTTTGTACTTTTAGTCAGGTGTGTTGGAGCAGGGATACATTGAAAACCTACAGGACTGAATTGAGTTGCACTGCTCAATCACTAAATTTGATGTCCAACATTGTTATTTAATGGTTTATAGCAGAAAGTGGTAACAGAAGAAAAGCCACAAAAGAGATTAGATCACTTGCATTAGGAATAAACACATTTTATTATTAGGAAAAAATAATTTATTGTGTGTAAATCCTTCAAGAATATATGAGAACATGTATAATCCTGCTACTTGCACTGACCAAAAAAAAGACATAATCCAAACTGAGCAAATGAAGAAGAAAAAATGTATGTTTTTTTATATAAGTGATTTCTTTTAAAAGAAGATCCAGTCTCAGGGAAACTTTTCTATTCTGATTCCATATCGGCTCTAAACCTGTGATGTGCCTGATTTGCATTTGCAGCTCTTACGATCAGCTACTGTGGTCTGAAAAATGTGAATTCTTTCCTAAGTTTTTTTATTAAACTATTTACAATTCTGCTTCATTAGTTTCATTTATTTTATTTGGTGTTACAGATATACCTGACCAGTTAAATGTGTGAACACAATTGTTTATTAGATTTAATGGGCAAGTGTGTTCAAACATGTCAATAAAGCCAGTTGGCACATCAGTCCTGGTCAGTGTGTTGCCACATACACTTTTGACTTGGTCATAAAGCTACTCAACTTATGCTCACCAGCAATGTATCCTGCATGTTGTGTTACAGAAATGGACATTTTAGGATTGAATGGTGGGTAAAGTTTAAATAACTTAAGGTGTGATTAAGACAACAGACACACCAGTGCTGTGTTTGTGTCTCATTTTAGGCTCCGCACCCTGTCTCTATCCTGCAGAGGCATCCTGTATTTTCTGTTTCACAACAGCCTCCTCACTCAGGTGTTTCACAGCTGCCAGAATAATGAAAACCCAACATTTAACATTCATTTGTAACCTTTTAGATATTTTGGTAGATGTCTTCAGAGGAGATGTTGCACGTGTCACTTGCTGCCTGTGATGATATGAAAGTTTATTTAGTAAATCGTCCAAACTATAAAACACTTTTCATGCATAAGAGATGCAAAATGTTTATATCTTATAGCATAAGGAACCTCACAAAACAATTCATACTATTTCACTTACACACAAAGTAAACATACACAGAGCCCTCCCCCATACTTCGATCACACTCATTGATCACAAAATAAACATGTAAAGTGACAAAAGTGTTGAACCAGCTGAGGAAATGATAACCTATCACATCAAGAGACATCCCACCCATGATCGGAGAGGTTGTCACCTAGGGAACCACCTAGATCAGTGCAGACCAGGTCCACACCACTATGGGGCTGCATTGAAGGACCCTGATCACCCACAAAAACACAGTCACCGTGCCACACAGAGCAGATGTTCCCCATGAGGAGAACCCGAATGAGGAAAGAATAACTACATAAAAAGATCAAAACAAAAAACGGCAGCAACAAATACCAACA
This sequence comes from Pseudomugil gertrudae, assembly GCA_037177535.1. Taxonomy (NCBI): domain Eukaryota; kingdom Metazoa; phylum Chordata; class Actinopteri; order Atheriniformes; family Pseudomugilidae; genus Pseudomugil; species Pseudomugil gertrudae. The sequence goes on from JBAMHV010000022.1 coordinate 11,175,745, forward strand.
TGTATTATTAGTGCCACATAAGATTAAGTTTTGCACTTGATTAGAATAGATGATAAAATAAGCGACATAAACAAGTAGCAGTTTGAAAATAAAAAGTAGGAAGTAAATGACAGTGCTGAATAAAGTGTATAAATAGATTAGTTTAAAAAGGAAATGTAAATAAGTTACATGCTAAACTAAGAAAGGAGATGTTTGTGCTCTTTTCTAAAAGGCATCAACATTCTGCAGCCCTGAGACGCGGACAGGGTCCGTAATAACATAACGAGGTCTCGTCGTAAGCTTTGGTTCAGACTTTTCAAGATGAAACTATTACGCCAGTACCTGAGAACCTCAGGGTCTGCAAAGTGCTCATAATTATAACATAACAAAGGTCAAGACCCTTTTTTAGACATTAAAAACCACAAAAACAACTTTAAAATCGACCCTGAGACACGGTGAGCCAATTCAGTAATCTTAATATGTAATGTGTTCACATTTAACTACGGTAGTAGTGAGGAGACTATGCAGCTGAAGTTTATGCAACTTCTGGTGAGATACATGCTGCAACAGGAATTACCTCAACTTGAAAACCGTTTCCTCCTCGTGTTTGTATACTTTTCTTCAAATTTCCCCTGCTGTGCAGCTCTTGCAGAACATTACGAAACTGTGAATTTTTTCTTGGCTTACTCTGTGAGGCGAAACAACAACAAAAAAAACATCACTTTGAAACCGTGAAGTCTTTAGATTTCAAAAGCAAAGCAGTTGTTGAGTCATCGACTTTCAAGGCAAGTTTATGTGTAATGCATTTCATGTACAAGTCAAGTGGGTTACATAAACATTAAAAGCATCACAGTGAGGTGCTGGTAGCATGAATAACGAGCTTTCCAATAAAAATTAAACACAAAGAGAAAAGGCTGAAATAAAGTAGATAAAATGCACGAAATAAAAGTTACAATGTGTGGGATTTAAGTTGTTTTGAGGGAAGCTAGTAAATAGAAAAGTTCTTCGAGCTTAATTTAGCTTTCAAGAATCTTTTTAACCAGGAATTACAGACAACATTATTCCTGTTCTGCTTTTTGCTAATATGTGCTGTCCTCTCTGGAAAACTCTGACAAACACAAATTACAATGAACAAAAAAGCAAATACTTTAATTACCGTTCCCAATCTGGACATTTTTGTGCTGGTTTTCATGTTCCTTCCATACTAGAACAGGGAGAAATAAACCTTACTTTCATGAGCTGCCACAGATGAACATATAAGGAAATATTGATTTATATATATATATATGATTCACCTTCTTCATGATGATAAGTGTCACAATTGCCAGGCTATAGATGAGCAAGAGGGCAAATGATATCCAGAGAAGTATGTTTCTCACCATTACCTTGATTTTTTCTAAACATGACAGGAAAAACCGTTTATCTAATGTGCAAGCATTTTTTTTTCTCCCACCCGTACCAACTCTCCCCCCTGCTTACCTTTCACCACCAGAGTTGTGCCATTTCCGACATGCTGCTGGCAGCATGATGTTAGTTGTGATTCTACTGCACAGTGGTAGATCCCGCTGTCACTGATATTAAGTGAGTGGATGTGTAAAGCTGCACCTTTCAGGCTGTATCTGCCAGTCATCTCAAGACGATAGTGGCTGTCCGCTTTGAAAACAAACCATGCGTAACTCAGGTCTGGAAGTGAACATTGTGGAGTGAAAGAACAAGGAAGAACAGTGTTCTGTCCTATTTGGTGCCAGATCACCTTGTTTGGCTGTGATAAGCAGCTATCTGCTGAGTCATTGCTTTCTGGAAGACATTTAAAAAACATGTAATTAGTAATATTTAGCCTATAAAGACAAAGTTTTTCCAAGCCAACCAGTGGAGGAATGAATAGAACATATTTCCTAGAAGAAAAATCAAATGGTAAATCTTACCTGTCCCAGGCAGGTGGGTGAGTAGAAGAGAAATCCAGAATAGCTGCTTCATGTCTGAGGTTTCACAGCTATGAGCGATCTCACAATCTCATGATTCCCTGAAGAGAGCTGACCGTGTGACAGCGAGGCAACATGGGAAGTATGTCACTTCCTCCGTACATGCTTCCTATTTTGTCCTGTCTTGTCTTTTCATTTAAGACACACACACGCACACACACACACTCCTATGGGCAATATAGAGTCTCCAATCAGCCTATCCCCAAGGTGCATGTCTTTGGACTGTGGG
>JBAMHV010000022.1:11191744-11222816 GCA_037177535.1 Pseudomugil gertrudae
TGGGTTTTTCTGTTTCTGTGGTTTGATTAGTTTGTTGGTTTCACCTGTGTCGGTGTAATTGAATTGCTTTCAGCTGTGTCTCATTTAGTTCTGTGTATATAGTCCTTGGTGTTTTCAGTTGAAGGTGTGGGATCATTGTTTGCTGTTGGTTTTGAGTTCTCTGGTGTGTTTCATGTCCCCAGTGTTAACTACAGTGAGTAGTGCTTTGTTTTTTCGAGTCTTTGGTTTTGTTTTGTTTTATTTATTAATAAATCTGATAAAAGAATGCAATCCGGCTATCCTCCCGTGTATCCACCTGCGCCTGGGTCCGCACCTCACAGCCGCCGCCGGCGTCCTGACATTTAGAAATGTAATTATTAGTTTCTTACTTTGTTTCTGTTTTTGCAAACACTCAATTCTTCTTCTAGCTCCACCCCCCCCCCCCCCCACACACACACACACGCACACACACTTCCTACCAGAGTTTTGAATCAAACTAAATATGTCTGACACACCATCATACAATCATTCTGTAGTTGCAACTTTACACACAGTTTAATTGTTTCTGTTTAGTTGAGCATGAAAGACAGGGTTGGATTGTATTTATAATTCATATTCAGTGTGGGATTAACGTGCTTTCCTTTCAGATGTCACAGGTGCCAAAAGGAAACTAATGTGCAGTGAGATCACGAGTCTTTTATCTAAGATTTAAGACAAAGCTTCCACATGATGGGAGTGATCACTACGCTGCAAGTCAGAGACTCCAGCACATGAAAAGACAGGTTGCAGTGAAAACCAGAAGCAGTTTTTAACTTACCTTTATCAACACTTCTTTAAAACACTGGAACCATAAATGTTCATCCACCATTGCTGGATCCGTGCCCGGGTATTTCACATTTTCCAGCAAATCCTTACGATTTAATAGACTGAGATGTTCCTGATAAGAGTCTGTTATGTCTGAAATATTTTTTATAGTTACTCACTATTTATTATTACAGCATGTAATACTGATGCCACATACTAATACTAACACATTAGTTTGATTAGTTACATTCAGGGGTTAAATAGGCAAGAGATTGTAAAGTATTTAAAAATAAAGACTGTAATCTTTGTGAGTTTTAGTGGGAGCTTTCCTGTCTACATGGTCTTACATCCTTAATTGTATCACTGCTTTTTCAAACCCCAAACATACACACCGTATTCCCTGATATTTTACACATTATCAGTGAAAGTCTGCAGCAACTGACTATAACGGATAGCTGGTCAGCCAGTTCTATCTCTGCCTAATTATGCTATAAGACACAGATTTGTCTTAGAGCTGGTGACAGAAAGGGAATTAATTTGTTTGTGCAGAAGTCAGAAGATTATTTCAGATTTAGCTTTTATCTCATTTGCCTGAAGCAGAAAATAAATGAATCACAAAAAGTGCATTTCAGGAACCGTGTGCGGAATTAGAAGTATTTGCTCTACACATATGCAAAATGGACATGTATGAAACATATCGGGATATAAACTGTGATGGTTGATGTATGAGCAGACACAATGTAACATTGATCTGATTGATCTGTGAACTGTTGCTGTGGCTGCTTTTTCAGGAGGAATATCACTGGCTTTCCAAAGATCCAGCAGGGGGCTTCCTGCTGCAATTTACAACCTCCGGGTGGAAATGGCTTTCAGAAATTATGACACCAATTTCCAGGTTTCTGCTCCATAACTGCTGTACGATGGCAATGAGAACATTTCTCCATGAAGACAGATGCTGATCAGAACATCAAGGGGCTGAGCTTTATTACTTTATTTCTGCCACCAGTTCCACTTCAATCAGAGTATGACTCTGGTATTATCAATTCCATAAATACTCAAGGAAGTATCATCTATGGAGTTTGGATAGAGCTTAATATATGTAGACACTTAACTGCAAGGTGTAAGTGAGTGATATGGCAGTGTGATTTTGAATGCTACCATAAAAAAGTCAATTTGGGAACCAGCAATGACAACTTATTTAGAGCCTTTATAGCTGCTGGCCACACTAATTAATCACACTATTTGTATTGAGTTCTGAGGAAGGATTTGGTGGGAAAGAAACGTAGCAAGACTGCATCCATCCCTCCAGACTGCAAAACACCATGAACTCAGTGAACCGTACTGCAGGAGTTACACAAATTACAAGAGAATGACTTGTGTAATTATGTAGTCTTAATAATCTAAAATCTAAAAGGCTGCTGCCCATGTCCCTACAATGACCAAAAAACGGTTAAAAAACTGTCTTAAAATTGGTTTCTTTTGTGCAAGCTATTTTAAAATGTTGCTACTGGTGTACAAGGCACTCAGGGTCTGAATATATACAAGCACTGTACAGCACTTTGTTCCAACGACAGTTGTTTTAAATGGCTTTTTAAATAAAGCTGTGTTGAGCTGAGTGGCCAAATGACCTTCACTAATTTTTATGATTATCCAAGTCAAGTTTGGTCTCCAATATAGGAATCAAAAGTAAACAAGGAGAATTGGCATCAGAAAGGGAACCAACCGCTCCATTTCTTTATTGCATTTTATATAAATAACCCATTTTAAACACAATTAATACACAACTGGATGAAGGGGGGGGGGTGACAAAAGATTATTATTTTAAACAAACTATGCCACACATCCAGTAGTTATACCAGTATGTACATTATGTACAAAATGCAACAACTGAGGGTAACTAAGTCTCCTCACAGGAATAAGGGTGGTGGCAAGCAGCCAGCACTATTATAGTCGGATAAATGGAAACCGATAGTTCATCTGTCCGATTAGTGTGCAGTATAGAATATCTGACTTTCTGTGAGCAAATGGACTGCGTGATATGTCTACCAGCATGCACCGGGCTGCTCAACAGATTGCAGCCGAAATGTGATGGATTGGCTGTCAGCAAATTCCAATTTGCATCCAGTCATTGCAAAAACTAATCACTGCAAAAGGAAGAGTAATACAGCTTTGGGAATCTCCAGTGGGATCCATTTTTACTGGTGCATGTGTGGCTTTTTCAAATGTACACCGTGTGACAGCACTGATATTTGCTCTTTACTGACACTGCAGCCACAAACCTCCGTGCTTTATGAGAAAACAGGAACAGCCTGTTGTTATCCCCTCGCTTTTTTTTTTACTTGTCACACTTGATGCCCACATCCCTCCATCACTCTGTCTGTCTATACTCAGCCCTCTGCTCTGCCAGTCTTCACTTTGTTCACCTTTCTTTGAAGTAGCACAGGGGAGCTTAGCCAACAGCTGGCCACAAGGGAACAAAATGCATCATGGAGTCTGCCCTGTGTCAAATAGGATAGCCCAAATTGTCATTTAGCCAGATGAAGGGGGCAGTTTGCAGCTCCTGTCCCCCAACTGTGGACAGTGAAGCTCAAAGGAAACTCCCTGGAGAGGGCTAAAGGGTATTGCAGAGGAAGGGGTGAAAATCCTTGTCAGCCAGTCTGAGCTGGCCACCATCATCAGCATTGTTACCTCATTGAGCACATGCAAACCTTATGTGGTAACAAACAGGCTGGACAGTAAATGGTTAGATAAAAGAACGGATTGCAGCCAGTGGTTGTGAAGAGAGGACGAAACCCGGGTTAACTTAATCCATTTAGAAGTGCCTGTAATCTCTGAATCTGGTTTGGGTTATTTATGCAAATAGCCTTCACTTCTTATGTATAATGTATGAGCAATTATCACCCACATGAGCTCTGGGGGTGTATTTAGGTGTCTTCTATTCGTTTCTTAAAGTCAGTGCTGGTTTAGCTTTGCGTGGAGTCTGCTGTTAATCCTTACAGTAAGAAAATCACTTGGAGCAATGACAAGAAGATTATCTGAAAATGGGATTTCAGTCCCAGTGGAAATTACACCTTGACATACACATGGTATTAATCTTTTCATGAACCACCTTCCAATTAAAAGCTCTTATGTTTTTAGAGTCGTTGTTGCCCCTTTATTTCTATCAATACCTCTTTTGATCAATTTTGACACCAGGCTTTGTTTTATCATCCACTTCATCACTGATAATAATTGAATTTGCAATACATAACCAGAGCATTTCCCTACAATGCAAAAAAGTGAAGCTGATCAGCTAAATGTTTCTGCTTGTTGTTTCCACAGTTCATTGCATTTCTATTTCTATTTCTATTCACTGCTTGAATTATAATTAAAGAGGGGCAGTTACTGCTGGATTAGCTACCACGCTGGAAGAAGAAATGAGAGAAAGAAGACAGAGGAGTCGGAGAGTTCATTATTAAAAAAAAGGGAAAGGTACGTTAATATACCCATTATTTGCTGAACCTTTGTATTATTCTGGTCGGGTTTATAGCATGTAGAAATAAACAGGGGTTGGAGATGAATAGAGTGGCAACATGGGGCCACAAGAGGAGATCCTCTCTCATTAAAACCTGAAGTCATCCTTTTGTATCTCCCATCACTTCACAATGTGTCCCTCAGGAAGGCAGGGATGCTCCTCTGACCAAGAATTATAGCTCTAATGTCAGCTGCTTGACTCAGTTATTATACCTTACTTAATTGTTTTAAACAAAAAAGAAAAGGGCTTCTATCAGAATTGTGTTTTTTTATTTCTGCAAAGAAAAGATTTCATTTAGCCACACTTCATATTGTTTTGAGAAGTTATTGTGCGTGCAACATGACAAAAAATCCTCTAATAAAACTGCTGTGGTCTGTCAGTGTTTAATCAGGCCCTTTATGATGCAAACAGGCTTTCAGGTGCACAAAACTGCAAACACACAAAAGCGTGTGTGTTATCCGTGTTAGCTTCACAGGTGATCTTTTGTTTTAGCTGTTCAGGCTTTCAGTGGGTTTGATGTTGTAACCGCCTTGAATTAAGCACTACTCCAACATCAAGGTAATGTTGTTGGCTAGATGAAAGGAGAGGGGACTCCATGGCTGGTAATTCATTAAACACAGACATTCACCGCACCTGGAGAGAAGAACTGGGAGCTATGAAGGGGATTAGCATGGATTCATCACTTTTTTACCAGAGAAAAAGCATGAATGAGGAAAATCGTCTTCGTGATTGTTTGAGGGCTCAGCTGCTGTGTTGGCTGGTGGTTTTATGATAGCAGATAAACAATAAGTACAAATGTTTCATGTCATCACAAACAGTCTGTTTCAAAGTCACGGGATCAAATTAAATTTCTTCATGAAATTATTGAATTACCCAGTCAAAAATGTCAATAACAATAAAAAAAATGGTATTTTAGAGCTAACATGGTGATTACCAAACAGTTACTAGCTGAAGACTTGGCATGTCTCAGCATGGTATACATCATGTATTTAAAAAAAGATGAGAGACTTGGACAAGTTAAAGATGTGTGGTATATGTGGTATACATAACAAGCTATCAAACTGCATGAATAACATCTGAAACAGGAAAATATACAGCAAAGACCTGACACATGACCTGAAAGATGCATCAGACACTTCTGATGATTCATCTCCTGTTTGCTGAAGCATCATAAAAAAAGGTCTCTGTGGCAGAATGACAGCTGCTTTTCAGGAAGCCAAATGAAGAAAATACTGAGGTATTGCAAATGTCACTTGAGTTAAAGGAGTAGAATTAGGATTAATAGTGTTTTATCTACCTAACATCACTAAAGCAGTATGGGATCATCTTGAACAAATTCCAGCCACTATAACAAAAGTCAATGAACAAGTTACACCAAAACCTGTTAAAGAGGCCTCACTTTCTTCCAATTTTTATTACAATATGTGAAGAATTAAGGGACTGCTCGAAGCTTTAACAGTGCTGTACACAACAGTTAAGTGCTTTTTGTAAAATTCAAGTTAAAATTACAATAAAAGTTTACATCAAATACACATTTTGTCTGGCAGATAGTAATTTTTTTTTTAAGATGAAGCAATGCAGCCTATAAAGATCACCCCTCAACATCCACTTGACCTTTTAGTAGGTAAATTACATACTGGGGAAGCTAAATGAGGTTTAAAGGCGCATTCCCGTTGAATCATTATATCAAATGAATAAATAAACAGAACTGCATGGCATGAAAATTAAACCTCCTGAAATTAATTCTGTTGAGTTAGTAATTAGTAGTGGATCTAAGGATTAATGTTTATGAGTGAATTATTGGATTTGTTGTTTTATACACATGGATCATTGCACATTCCCGCAGCTAGACTTTAAAATGACTTTAAAAGAAAAACAGCATGCAGAGAAACACCAAAAAGAAGACTGTAGACTGAGAAAATATGTTTAAACAGAACGGGATTTAAAGGATTATCCTTTGCTGAGATGTAATTGAAAGAAAAAAAAGGTCCATAAACACATTTTGGTTTGTTTACCACAAACCAACATAAATTAGGATTTTAACACTATTAAACTTTTCAGAACTGGACAACAAAACCCAACCAGCATCCGCATAAAGATATCTGCTACTGGCTGCAGGGCAGAAGGTTCAAAGCTTTGTGTACAAAATGAGGTTTTTTTCTTTTTATCAGGGGCCATAATGAGCTTTTCAGGGCAACAGATTATTTCACAGTCATCTGAGGAAAGGTCAGACGGTGCTCATTTCAAACCTTTACAAAGACATATCCAAAAATCATGTCCATAATCAGCAACTATCCAGCTTCTCCTCAAAAAAATTAAAGATGCTCATGAATGAAAAGAGCATTTATTAGCACAGAGTTGGATCAGGTGTGCTTCGATTAGAGTAAATGGTGAGTATTTCACTGGCATATTTATAAAAGGATTCTTTGAAATCCTTTGAAAGACAGAATAAAGTTGGTTTCTGCATCAGACCAGCAGTGTGGTTTATATGTACAGCGTGTTTTTGTGTGTTTTGCCAAGAGGGTTTGGAGCCAGTAAAGCAGAAAAGGATTTTATGAAAGGCTACGTTATCTTTTAGTGTGAGTTTAAATGGAAACCATGATGTTTTTTTAATCCTAACCATCGAGGTTTTGATACACAACCGTAACAAATTATGTTGTCAAGTATAAAGGAAACAGTGAGTGGAAGTATATGTAAACAACAGCTGATAGATAAAAAAGTAAAATGTGTAATTCCTCGTGTGCGATGAGTCTTCACATCTGCTCTGCAGTTGTGTGCTTTTTTTCCAATCTACAAATGTCCAGTACAATAACACAAACAACCCTCTGTGACATCATGAGTTAGTATCTTAAGAGATGCAGTGTGTAAGAAGTACTGATATAAAGATGGACTTAGAAAGTATAGTTGTAAAGCAGTCGACAAGATTCTTTTAACAATGAACATGTTTTTCATCTGCTGTTGGATTCAGTGGCCTCAGGTGCTGCGTTGACTGCGCTACAGGCAAGTACTTCAATATCGTGTCCATGTGTACTGCTTTCTGTCTCTTCCTTCATGTTCCCTCTAGGCAGTATTTATCCCAAATGGTGCTCAAGCAACCACCAAACAAACCTGCTACTGCAGTTTTAAAACTCAGACTGCTCCCACTTCACACATAGTTGTTTGTCTATTCAGAGACACTGTACTTTAGAAACCCACTGAGAGGCTTTGTCCGCCTTCATACAGTCTATACTCAGAAAGCAGGGTGGTTCGTTGGAAAGTCATTGCTTCCTCAGTCATGCAAAAGTGGACAAAATATACATATTTAATGACAGCTCATCTGGAAATAAAGTTTTCTTTACTATTTGTCCAGATAGAATTTAATTTTCCTTATCACTGTTTGGAGACATTATTTCCATTTGTTTTTAAATGCAGTTATAGATCTTTTTATTTTATTTGTTTTATAGGAAGTTCTTCATAATGCTTGGTATAAAATATTTTGCTTGCCAGTCACTTTGTCCCTGAACACATAAGAAACCTCTGAAGAGAGACGCTATATCACCCTGCAGTGTCATTTTATCACTCTCAAGGTGTTGTTTCCCACCTGCTGCAGAGACAACTCAAGTGTGATACCACTGTAACTGTAATTTAACAGATTACTGATGTCAATGATATATGCAGAACTGTCTGAAAAGCTGTTGTCATTTTTTCACACTTTTCTATATGAATAACTTAAATCTCATTAGCTGAGTCACAAGATGGAAGACTGCTGTCTTCTGTGTTTGCATTTTATTAAATATACTTTTATTTCCCAGTGTGAGACTCACAAAGTAGACAAAAAATACAGTGGTTATTGCTCAGCAGAGAAGATAAGAAAGAAGATGAGCATTTCAGAGAAAGAACCTGGAGCGATGACAGACATGTACTGTAGATCGCAGACAAAATGAAATCCAATCTAATCCAACATCGCTGCAATAAAACCAACCATAGAGAAGAAAATACATAAAACACCCACAAAAGCTCTGGAACAAAACTCTATAACATCCACGAGCTCGTAATCATAACATATATACATACACCACATTTTGCAGGGTGGCTTTATTGTGTTGTTACAGTTATGCTGTAATATCCATAATTGGCTAAATAAACCTAATGTTCGATTAATTAATTATTATTTCAACACTAAAAAGTCTATGGGATCTTGTCTCAAGAGTAACTGAACCTGATTGCTCAATTTATACAGTAGACACAGCCAAGCTCATTTCAAAGAACATGAACCCAGAAGAGTTTTATCTGCAATAAAAAGTGTGAGAGCATTACTTTCCCCAGGCATATAAAATGTGTTAAGGACTTTATTTGAATCCATAATTTATGTCAGAAATTTTCTTCTGTAAGAACTTGCCTACTGTTCAGACTCTGAGTTGTAAGTTTGTAGTAAAATTATGCGAGATGTGTGTGTAATATGGGAGGTTACACTTCTTCAGCTGTTTTTACTCCAGTCGCATTTTATTCTTCATTTCATTTTGTTATCCATATTTCATTCACCTGGCTGGAGCATCATGGTAACCTCTGCTTTATATGCTACATGCTCTGAAGTAGTTTATGTTGAAAATTTAAGATCACATTTTCCATTAAGTTCTTTTTCTTCACTTATTGTTTTTTTGTTCCAGACTGAAACAAAGTTGAAATGTCATGAGCAAGATGTACTGAATCCATGCTGATGTCTGAAAATGTAACCAAGTTGAAAGCAATCATTATGAAATATGTTTACAAATGTCAGATTGTCAAAAACTGAACGACAATCAATAATTCAGGCATCTTTGTAGGCTTTGACATTTTGATGTTGATCAAATGTTGCCATTTTAATAATCTCATTTTACTCACAATGCAACATCGATAGAGTGACTAAACCCTCAAACGTATCCACTGATATATCCTAATCCTCTGATCCACCATGGATTTCAACGTGACCCAATACTCGATGCTTTTGATAAAAACTCAGCTTTAAATGAACAAGTCAGAATAATTCTCAAGTGTTTTATGTATAAAATCTGATATATTTCTGCAAATGAACAAAACAAGCTACAGTATGCTTTATGTTACTATAGGAACAAGCATTTATGGGTGAAGATGTAATGGATTCATGCATTTTTTAATGATGTGTTTAATGAGGCAAGGCAAGTTTATTTTTATGCCACCTTTTATGTACAGGACAATTCAAAGTGCTTTACATTGACATAGAGAATCAATTAGGCTGTATATGTGTGTATATTCAATCTGTTAATCTATGCAGCCCATTCCAATTAGGGGTAACTGTGAAGCTGGAGCTTATCCAGTAATTAGCAGACGAGAGGCAGTGTGCACCTTGGACAGGTCGCAAGTCCATTGCAGTCTAATTTGTGTGTAGGGGACAACAAAAGACAACAACAGAAACGTAAAAATCACTATTAACCTTAATTAAAAAAACCTGACTCTCTGGGGAATTAAGGTTACTAGTATCTAAGGGACCGACTGCTTACATCTTTAAATAAGGCGTCAATGACCGTATAATTTTTTTCAGGAAGTGACACAATGCTAAACCACATATTGCATCTGTATGACTTTGTTGTTGAAGAGTTCGGGTACTCCCCTGACCAGTCTGCAGCCAAGACTGAATACTTTCAGACAAAATACAAAATGCAACAAAGAAGAACAAAGACTTGCCGATCAATAAGAATTCAATATCAGAAAATACTTTGTCAATATTGCTCTTTCAAATGTCCAGCAACTGGTCCCCTCAGTTCTCAGACACTGTTAAAGAGCAAAGTGATGCGCCTTTTTTTCTCATTTAATGGTAAAATTTTCAACTATTTATATAATTTTCTGTATTCTACAGTGAATAAGATATTAGTTTATGAAACATGTAAATAATTTTTTATGTTTACATTTTAAGTAGAGTTACAGGATTGACTTATGGGCATAAAAATGGCCTAGCTGCAGGGGTCTGACATTTACATGTGACTAGAAGACCCACAAATCATTGGAAGTTGTTAGATTTGTGCTTTGTGGACATGTCTAAGAAGTGCTGTACTAACATATGGAATGTCAGACAAGTGCCCTATTATCGCTCACGTTTAGCTATAATATTTACTTAAGCAGCTACAGTTATGTCACATTCATGTCCATATATTTGGACAAGACTTATAGTCATAGATCTACCTAAATATAATTATATCTATCTGAAAGGAATTCACACTGCATAGTCTTTTTATTTTGTTCATTATCTAGTTATCCCGGCTGATGGCACGTAGTCATAAAACTCTATCTTTTTCAAATGGATGCCTGCCTCTAGAAACTAACATGGATCGTCTTTTCTCCAATTTGTACACCAAACAGCACAGCAAGATGGCATTTTAAGTTAAAAAAATTTCTTCAGGGTCGCAAACAAAGCCGTTCTGCATCAAGAATGTGCATGCATCAGTCACATACGACACTTGGAAGGGGTCTATAAAAGCAGCCATTTTGATTAGTTGTTTCACTGCAAACAGTTAGGACCCCTCATTCTCATCCTTCTGAATCTCTCCACTGCCTTTGATTGTCCCTTTGTCTCACGGTATCTCTCAGGGTTTGGTGCTTCATCCTCTCCTCTTCATCCTGTACACCCTCCCCCTCGGTCAGATCATTCATTGTCGAAATCTCTGGTTTCCCTGCTACGCTGATGACATTCAACTCTACATATCCATCAAATCTGTCAACTCCCAGACCCACATCACTCTTTCAAATCTGTGATGTTAGGCTTTGGATGCAAAATAATTTCCCCAAACTAAGCTCTGAGCCTCCTCTCTATCACCTTCCCCCTTCAGGTGCAGCCTTGGTGTTATCATTGATACCAAACTCACGTACACCAGACACATTAAACTGGTCACAAAAACAGCTTTCCACCATTTAAAAAATATTGCTTGCCTCTGCCCCTCCCTTTCTTTCTCTGCAGCTGAAACCTCCGCTGGCTCTCTATCCCATACCACATTAAGTTAAAAATTCTGTTCTATTCTATTCTACAGTCATTTTGCAGACACCTTTATCCAAAGTAACTTACAGATGTACCCATCGAGAACCCACGCATCCATGGGGAAAACATGCAAACCTCCCCAACCTAGGCTCAAACCAGCGACCTTCTTGCTGTGAGGCCACAGCGCTAACCACTGCCCCGCCACGCTGCCCATCCTCCTGTAAAATCCTCCTGTTAACCCATAACGCACGCTACAACCAGGCTCCCTCCTACCTAAACAACATGCTCCACTCGGCCATTCATGTACCTTCTCCTTCACAAATGCCAACCTGCTGACTTTGCAGGACCAAACATGGAACCTGGGGGTGTTAGGGCCTTTTCTGTTGCCATGCCAACCCTCTGCAACTCCTTCCCACAACACATCCGAGTCACCACAGATCCTGCTATGTTCAAATCTGAACTAAAAACTCAAATGTTTTGCTTTGCTTTTAACAATAAACTTTTAAATACTATTTTATAGTTTTTTCATTTTTCTTTCTTTTCCTGTATCCTTTCTTTTGCTTGCTGTATCCCCCCCCCTTTTTTTAAAAAAAATCTTGTCGTTAATTGTGCACAGCGTCTTTGAGCTCCTGATAAGCACTATATAAACCAAATGCATTATTATTGTTGTAGGAAAAGTGCAGGTCCTTCAAATAACATTAACAATCTCTGCTTAAGTGTCACTGTGAGCAATGACAGTGTGACAGAGGATACGTGCAGAGCTGCAGAGTCCTGTGAGTTAGCAATCATTAACCATTCAAATCATCCAGTATATAAGAAATTGGGTCAAATAAGGTGTTGATTAGTTTTTCTTAATATTTTGTCTCTTAAAACAAACATGTTACATATGTGAGTGTGTTGTTCAGCTAGAAGATCTATAACTGAAGTAGAAATAACCAGAAAAATTACTTTAAAAATTTTCCCTCATTCCGTCATTTCAAGATTTATAGCCCTTGCTTTGAACATTGACAAAGAAACATAATAAATACATTGGACATACATTTAAAAATGTCTTTTTGCACCTGCCTGGGGTGAAATGAATGAATAAATAAAGAAAACTCTGCACGTGCATACATGCACATGTGTGCTTTCATACTTACAATCAGCAGAAACACTATTACAGCAGCATCAGACAAGCCCATCCATCTTTATCACCACAGCAACACACTGCTAAGACGTAGCAGTAAACACACACAGGTGCAAACACACTTTATTCCTTCCTGTCCTTCCATCATCTTCATTCCATGCTTTTATTTCTTCATCTTTTTCTCTCTTTTCAATTCTGGTCCTCAAAGAAAGGCATAAGCTCGGCATAGCTCTGAGCTTACAGGACATTTGTCAGATGAACCCATTTTATATTACTCTGAGATGAAAAGTACCGTGACCTCAGCTCATATAATCTATAGTGATTTAGGATATTGAAAAAGGCCAGTAGCAGGTGATCTTGCAGAGGCAGACACTCTGATCCTGTTTCAGATGTTGGTCTCTTAAACACTATGGAGTGAAAAACTGTTATTTTCCAAGAGTTTTTCTGTATTTTGTTTTCCTTTATCACAAAGAAAAGTGTTAATTGGCTCATCGTGAGCTCTGTCTATGGATGCTTGGATTCAGTTTGGCTGCTTGTACTTGTGGATGTGACAGGAGGAAGTTTAAAGATGGAACACTTGTGCTGTTTTGACTACAATCAGAGGCAATTAAAGACCTATTGTACGTTTGCTTTCATAAAGATTATACTCTTTCTCACTTGACATGGAGAGAACAGTGGCTGACTCATTAATGTACTTATTCACTTTAAGAGGTGGTGTGTAATGTTATTACCTGGCAATCATTTAGACATTAAACAAGAATGTTGGCAATGTCAATAAATAAAAAAAAAAAGATTCTGTCAAAGATGGTTGTATTCAGGATGCAGCGTGAGATCAACAGGTGGTTTGGTGCTTCGTCTGCAATTATGCGGGCTGCACCGAAAGAATGAGATCCCCGGTTTCCTCCACATTGTGGCCAGTGTCTCCCTTAGAGATAGGGTGAGAAGCTCGGCCATCCGGGAGGGACTCAGAGTGGGGCTGCTGCTCCTCCACATGGAGAGGAGCCAGATGAGGTGGCTCGGGCATCTGGTTAGGATGCCTCCTAGACGCCTCCCTGGTGAGGTGTTCTGGGCACGTCCCTGTGGGAGGAGACCCCGGGGTAGACCCAGGACATGCTGGACTGATTACATCTCACGGCTGGCCTGGGACCCCTCAATGAGCTGTTGAATGTGGCTGGGGAGAGGGAAGTCTGGGCCTTAGGCTGCTGCCCGCTGTGACCCGACTTCGGTTAAGCAGTGGAAAATGGATGGATGGAGTTTAAAGTGTACTTTTGTTTGGAAGCAAAAAACAAACAAAACTGTTCACCAGCTGCTGTGCATCTCAGTCTTTAGACAAAACACTTCTTTATTTCTTTATTCAAAAATATTAGCTAATACTTCTCTTAATACTTTCTCACAGCACAGTTATACATACCCTTTATACAGTCAATACATTCATTAGGAGGAAAACACTGAATTATGCAAGCCTGTAATCACTCGTATACAATCAAAAAACACAGTTTTGAAACACTGTTATGATAAAAGACTGCTCCAAAAAGTTATTTTGTAGAAAACTCATGGATAAAATACCAACAAAAATGCTAGAAGCTTTATTAATACATTCATATATTTATATAATAATACTGTGCTGTATTAGTATGTAGTTATACACATCATGATTGGCTATTAATTCATATTTGATTTTATACATTGCAGGTCATATTGCACAAACACTGTTTAAAGCTTCTAAGACAAAATTTTACTTGCACACACACTTGTGCACAGTCATGATTGTGCACAGATACACTCACACTGTAGAGCTGAGCTAGAACAGAGAGAGATATAGAGTCGGAAAGGAACAGAGCAGAATGTGTGACCCAGAAAACACAATTTTCCCTTCTGGTTGATTTATGTTTGGTTATCTTTTTAATATCAGGCTCAGAAAAAAATATGGATCTAAAGTTTTTCTTCATAATGGGGAATATTTTTGGCTAAGAAAGCCCTCACACTGCTGCTTTCTCCTAGAGGACGTCACGTGGAAGATGAAGGAACACCTGCATGTGACACTTTGGTTTCCCTGCATGTCTGCCTCGATTCCTGCTGGCCGTGGCAATGAAGCGCTGGTTCCCACACAAATGTCACATTAACATGGGTGACACACTGGATGGGGTTAACACGTGAGGTGAATGTCATGGCAACACTGATCTGCTGCAAGCTCTTCGGGCTGAAGCAGAAATCATGTTTTGCAATTGGGCTCGCTTTACAATCAAAAGTTGCTCGTTGAGCATTATTGATTAGGTGAAAGCAGATATTTTAGTGTTGTTACATTCGGTGTAACATTCTGCTGAACATGACTTTGATGGAATATTGGGACATAGAGGTAGCTGAATGATTATTGGTTATTGACTTTTTCAGCCATTCATCCTCAACATATTATGCAAGACAGCACCGGCTTCCCCTCAAGGTTCTCAGTGGTGTGCACGTCCATTTTCTGATGACAAAACAAGGAGTAAAAATCCCCAGTATGTACATAATGTGAAAGACTCCAAGGTAATCAGTTAGTAAGTACACGGAACACTTGAGACATTAACTTTGAGCAAGTGCTTTTGGTATGAGTGCTCGGGAGGAGTGAAGGAGTCGAGGAACAGATGGCAATCGGTACTCCCTCATTTAGTTAGCGATTCTGGAGCAAATCGATTTGTGTGAAAGAAAGAAACATTGAGAGTGGACTAAGCGATATCTGTGCGCTGGTGAGAGAAGGCAGCATTACAATTACACTGTTAAAAATAACATTCAGAATAAAAACCCGAGTATTTCAGCACAACCCCCCATCCTGTGGTGTTACAGAGTATTTGTATTACTGATTAGCATAGTAATAAATTACATGCATATACACGCCTCTCTTTCTAGGAAAACGATTGCACTGCCTTCGTTTATGCTGATAATTGAGACGACGCTATATATCAGGGGAGATTCTCGATTCAGAGGTTTAAGGATGCTGTGCACCCAAAGAGCCACCCCGCCAAGCAAGAGACAGAGACAAACAAGACACTGTTTGGGAAAGTCTATGACTAAAACATCAAATCTGATAAAAGCTTACTTAAATGCTGATCACCCTGCGATGGACTGATGACCTGTCCAGGGTGTAATTTCTGAGATAGGCTCCATCCCCCATCCACCCCCCCCCCCGACAGTCACACAAACAGATTGTATTAAACTTGATGAAAAAATTCTACTTAATACTATTAAGAATACTCATAACAGAAGTCCTCTCTGTTTCTCTTTCTGTACTGTCAACCAAAAGGCAAACAATCAAATACTTGTTATATCTAATAAGCAATATAAGCATAGATACTTTGACCCAACTCCTACCTGAACCTGGAGCTATTGTCCATGATGAGGCTGTCTGTACACACATGCACACAACAGGAGTTATAATGTTAACAACCAGTTAGCTAATCAGTAGCATCTGGCTTATTAACACATACACGTAATGGCAGCTTCTCTCCTTCCAGTTCAAACAAGTAGGTAGGTAGAAAAACGTCCGGCTAACACCAATCTAACAACATAAAGAGTAACCAAAGCTTCGACAGCGCAAACATGAGTGCCGGTAATAAAAATAATAAGTGTTGGCACTGTGTGGCAGCAGTTAAAACTGTATGGCATATCTTGATTTGAGCCTGGTACCGTATCAGCTATTCAGAGAAGCAGCATGTTGCTTTCTCCAGAGGCTCAGAGTCCGGTTAGGAAAATCACACAAGATCAAACCATTTTTCAGGTGGGATGGTGGTTGCTGGAGTTCTTGTTGTTAAAATATAACATTTCAACAAATCACTGGTGTGGTTTTTACAAGTTTCTATTAAAAAAACAGTGAAAAAACAAACACTGTGAATGCAATTCTCTAAAGTTTCAGGAGTGCTGGGATTAAATTTGAAGGTGCTCCAGCATCCCACAAATGAGCTAGAAATGCATATTCCTTAAATGAATAAAAACAATTCTGTTTCCAGAGCTTTTCAAACACCACAGCAAGTTATGGTATCAAAGAAGAATGTCTCGATTTGGACCACACAAAGGAATCATGTAATCATGAGAATCAGAAAACCACTTAGTAGATTTTCACAGATTTACTTGCTCGGTTTAGGTCTTATCCTGGCAAAGTATCCTGAGAATCAGCCCTTTGTGATGTATTGTGATGAAGGTTTGATTGCTCAGTCCTCATTTGTGCCTTAAAAACATTTTAAGCTATTTTTATTTACATTTTGTGTCACTGTTTTAAACAAAATTAGTTATTTAGCTTCAGGAATTAGTAGGTTTTAGAAATGAGATGGTTTGGGATATTTCTGGGAAAACTACAGTAAGTGTCATCCCTACAAAGTAAAGTCCAAAACAAAAATAGGGGAGTTTTTTTGCTTTTTGGGATACTGGCGTAAAGGTGAAATTCCTAGTTGTTTCATGAAGCTTGCATATATATTTTTTAACCGGTGGATGCTGTATGGTTTTAGTTGGTTTGATTCTGAAAATGTGTTATAAAATTTATGGGAAGGCTCCATTTGCTGCTGTTCAAACTAATAAATGTCACTAATGACTGATTTGTATAGCTGTATTCCATATATGTTTTGTCAGATGTAGTTCAAGAAAATGAAAGAAAATATATTTCAGATGTTTGAGCGTACAACAAAAATTGGAAGGCACAAGTTTGCTGTGACAGACTCACTTTACATTCAGTGGATTTAGAGCCTTAGAGAAACATAGATAAAAGAAAAAGCCTTTTACTAATACAGGAGTTTCAGCAGAAACCTGCCCTTTGGCACGGATCTATTCTCACCAGATAAATGGACCCGGCTGATGCCCCATAGTGTCTGCAGAATGAATGCGCATTGATCTCAGTGTGCTCTGTCTGTGGGCCATACGGCACAGTGTATATGTGTTTGTGTGTGTTCTCATTTATGGGTTGTAACTCAGCATCCCTGACACAGGGCTGATGTATGCGACTGTATTTTGGTGTAAAATGTTACTGAAGCGCCACTGGCCAGCAGCAGAATGAATAGAGCTGAAATGTGTCACGGTGGCCCTGAAAACAAATTCACTGCTGCATAATGGTCCAAAACCTCAGACATGGCAGATTATTCTTCCCTCTCTATCTCTCTCTGTATCTCAGGCTCTTTGACAGCTAAAGGGTTAAAGTCATGTTGAGTTACATTCATTATGTTCATCTGGATAATGGCTAACAGTAAGTCATCAAGGACCATTAATAGTTAATAGAGGACTACCTACTAGTAGCAGAAATTTCCTCTTTTTATTCATGAAAATGTGATTATTAGATTAAGGACACCTTGGAGCTACAGCAACTCCTTGTCATATGTTTTGTCTTCTATTTTTGCAAAGCTACAATAACAGTCAAGTCTACCATGAATAAATATTTCACCAACAATAAGCAGAGCTTACTCATCTTACAAAAATCTTTGAAAGCTCCAGCATGGGATGACTCGGTCTTTCATAGTGCAGACTTGTAGGTGACCTACGTTGCTAAAACGACTCAGCACACACAAGAAAGTCACAAAGACTTGTTCATCTCATGACAGCCACATTTAACATGCATCTGCATATTAAAATGGAAATGTATCTCCACATGTGTCTTTTTTTTGTTTTCTTCAGAGACAGTCATGAGTGTGGGCCGAGGACACGCTCCGCCTGAGTGAATCACCCTTCGAGGTGAAATGTGCAGTGGCCAAAATGAAGCTTTGCTTTTTCAAAAAGTCAACAATCGAAAACGCAGCTGGTCAAAGCTCTCTGTCATTGGCAGCAGTCTCCAAAAAGGACCCATCACTAAACTGCTTCTCAGGCTTTAGCCAGAATTATGTTGGCACATAATCACTGCTTCATGATGGTGGTATCCCTTCATCCGCATGTTAGCTGCCTGTAGCAAATGTGTTGTCGTTTCTCTTTTGTTTTTACTATGGAGGAAATAATCAACATTTGTTTGATGCTCTTGACAGCTTTGGGAAGGATTTATTGAGCAGGAGATGCTTTGCTATTTTCTGACACGTTCCCGCTGTTCACTGTTCCTTCTTGTTAGTCAGCCACTTCATTATCGCTGGCTAAACTGTCGCTTGTGCTCTCTGGGCACCTTGACCTTGTTTTTTTTTTGTAAAGCCTCAGAGTCTCATGCTAGGAAAGCTAGTCACTACGGAGACAAAGTCTGAACATGCTCCCTCATGATTAAAGGTTGGGGCGGCTGCAGCTGGCTGTGGGCTCAAGATGAGATACAAATAGGCTTCCCATTTTTGTCGTACTGGTACACCAACATCTTGATGCAGTGAGAGTTGGCCGGTGAAATCCAGGGACTGCTTGTGATGGAGAAGTTATGGCTGGCATAAAATGGAGGGGGCTGCTTCCTGCAGTGGGCCAGGGCACGCAGCACGTTGGCCGCCATGCCCCGAAAACGCTTGCTGATGAAGCAGTAGAGGAAGAAGTTGACCCCGGTGTTGAGCAACGCCAGCATATTTGCCATATCAGTGAGGATGTGGAGCAGACGGCCGGCACTTTGTGAGGCTGGTGGAGGTGAATAGAAGTGGTAGAGGATCATTAGGGTACGTGGGGCCCATAAAACAGCAAAAACGGAGGTGATAGCAAGGAGAATGGCGGTGGTCTTGCCAGTAGAATATCCACGCAGTCGGAAGCAGCTGCGGCGTCTGCGCAGTTTCCGCACAATCACAGCGTTGAGGGAGAAGAAAACGGTACAGGGAAGGAGGTAGACAGTGGCACAGTGCGCCCACACCAGGACATGCTGCGCTACCGTTCTTCTGGCCTCCCCTCCTCCTCCTTCATCACTGCTGCCAACCCCAGGCAGGCTGTGCCACAACTCAGGCCACCAGTAATACGGGGCTGCAGAGAGCAAGCACCCAACATATACAGCAAAAATCACTCTGCGTGTTCGGGCTGGGTAGGAAACTGTGTGGTAGCGGAGTGGGTGGCAAACAGCAATGTAGCGGTCAATAGTGAGAGGCACTGTGATCCAGATGGAGGTGTGGATGGAGGAGAATTCCAGAACCTGCACAGCAACGTTTAATGATGGTGGCAGCGGTGTAGCCAGAATGAAATCCTCCAAGATGAAGTCAACAAAAACAATGAGGAGCAGAACTAGAATGTCAGCAGCTGCCAGGGCCAGGAGATAGTTGTAGGAGGACTTCTGACGACGCAGCACCAACTGGGACAGGATAACCACAGTCAGGATGTTAGCTGGAAGAAGAAGAGGATGCAGGAAGGGGGTTGAAAGTAGATAGACAGAGGGGATGAAAAAAGAATGAACAAAGAGGGAAACAGAGAAATTTAGTGTTAGTGGGTGAGTAAATGAAACAGCCAGCAATTAACCTGTCAGAAATAATCAGTTGATGGCAATAAAGATGCTGCAAAGAAAGACGTGTGGTGCTGGTATTAGTACAAGATGAGCATGATAAAAACTGGGAGATTAAAGGTCAAGGGGAATAGAATTGGACGGAAATCATTTAGTAATATTGATATTAAGCAAGTCCAACAAATATAAAAGGTGAGTACTGAATAAAAAACAGTTAAAATACTCAGTGTTGTCACTGACAGTAATCCTTTCTCTGTTTAATACCCCTCTTCTCTTTTCCCCCCTTCTGACACCTGCTGTGTAATTCCAACAGCACCTGCTTCTCCCTCGACCAAATTGTTATCTCTAATGAAGAGAAAAGCCACAACAAAACCAGGAGGCCACCATGCAACATCATGGCAGTCTTAGCAGTCTGCTGAATTCACTGTCTTCCACGCTGCTGACAGTAATTTAGTTCCTAGAATAAAGCACAAGGACAGCCCCTCTCCCTCTCTTTGTCAGTCTTTACACCAATACAGACCACTACTTTCTCGCTACCCTATTATTTATTACAGTTTTCTGTTTAAGAACAAATGTCCCATGAGGGGACTTTTTTTTGTCTACCATGTAATAAAAAGCTGACAAAAACCCTAAATGTGTTGTATTTCTTTAGGGCTTTCACCAAACTGTGACTTCTGTATATCAACAAAGAAGCTAAATGGCCATTGCCAACTTTTAGATCATGAGCATTCTTAAGACAACGCATATAGATTAAGATATGATAATCTTTCCTGACTAGTAGCTTTATTATGGATCTTTAGCACTAAAGCACGTGTAACATATAATACATTATGATTAGGTAGGATGTTGTGTGCTCAGAGGTTCATAGTTTCAGAAAGCTAAACATGAGTGGTGTCTTATCTCATCCTCTAAGTGCCAGTGGTGATGGGTCTTTTAGAAAGAGCACAAAGGCCACATCAATCAGAGAGCTGCAGAAAAGAACGCATTTAAAGAGAAGGTATTTCAGCTCACCCCACATTTGTTTTACTAAAGTGATGTTTTGTTTAACCAGGAAGTGAGAAATTTACTAAAGTGTTGTCAGGCCACTGACTTATTGGGCTCAGGCTTATCTCTCACAAAGGTTCATGACTAAAAATGCATTTAGCTGATCATCCATCCATATCTCCTTCCTGTTGGTAGAGTTTGTTATGTGATAGATTCAGCTATAGTGTCTACTTTGATACAGGAATGCGTATTTGAGGTATAGTCCTCTCACAATACACGCAACAGCAGTATTTTTTAGGAAGGAATAATACAGTGTGTTAGGTCACAAACAAACTACACATATAAGCATTTTATTCAGAGAACTTGTTCTCCTCTAATGCTTCATAATGGGACAGGATAGTCGTCAAAATATTTGGGAAGTCTTTGCTTAATTCAGCCTCATACATACAAACGTACTGGATGTCAAAGACGTTTTTGAATGAATATGTAAAAAAGTTTTAGAAACTACAACCCTTTTAATAACTTACCAAGTTATTTATATATTGTGTTGAATAAAGGTCTAAATGTCAGCTGCATAGCCAGATGGCATGGGCAGCTTGTAAGATACTAATGCACTGGTGCTGTTAGGGGATAGGACATTTTAAAGAAATACTTTCTGTTCATTAGAAATTTTCTTCTGGACAAATGTCAACGAATCTGAGTACATTAGATGTTGACAGTGTTTGAATGATACAGAAGATTTTGGGGAGCCTTATTTAAGGGCTTGCAGCAAGTCATGTGTAAATACATGTACAGTATAAGCAAGTACTGTGCACATTCTGTGCACGTACTGTGCAAGTACTGTGCAAGTACTATGCACGTACTCTGCACGGTGACGGCAACTCTGTCAAAAACAGGATTTCTGCTGAAAACATTGTATAATTATTGTATACAGTTGGTACAATCAGAAACATTTAATTTAGGGACAATTACAATTACACATATGGTAATTGAAATTATAAAGGGGGCTGCACGGTTGTGCAGTTGGTCAGCTCTGGGGTCTCACAGCAAGAAGGTTGCCGGTTTGAGCCTCGGTTGGGGCGGGTGTCAAACTGGGAATCTTTCTGTGAGGAGTTTGCATGTTCTCCCCGTGTTAGCGTGAGTTCTCTCCGGGTACTCTGGCTTCCTCTCACAGTCCAAAGACATGCACCTTGAAGATAGGCTGATTGGAGACTCTAAATTGCCCATAGGAGTGAGTGAGAGTGTGCATGGTTGTTTGTCTGTGTGTGTCGGCCCTGTGATGGACTGGCAACCTGTCCAGGGTGTACCCCGCCTCTCGCCCATTGTGAGCTGGGATTGGCTCCAGGCCCCCCCGCGACCCCGTTCAGGGAAAATTGGTAGAGAATGGATGGATGGATGAAATTATAAAGGGTCAGAACTTACTTTTAAAAAGCAAAAAAAGTGTTTATTGTTCAGGCAAAGTGCTGAACAGCTTCTATAGTGAGGCATCATCACCAAAGCAAGTCTATTGTCACTCCTGTTAACTTAGCTGTAAACTGTTTTTTTTTAAGAAAAGATTTCCAGACTGACAAAAGTGCTGCTGATACACACAATAACACACCACAAATGAGCAGTAGTTGGCTTCATATATTCAATAGAGTGCAGCACCTGCCTGAATGGATGGTCACAGAATGCAAAATCATGCCAGACAGGAAATTTTATGAAACAACCAAATGATAAAGCACACGGCCCTAACAAATTAAAACTATTCTTTTAACCAAAAAACATCAAGAACACAGAGGAAAATATGGGAAAATATAATCTACAGTTTAATTTCTTTTTGTCTCAGGTGAGTGCTTTCAGGAAAGCTTGTCTCATTTTCAGAGGACTCAAGCTCACGTTAGCTCACTTGTAATTGAGTCCATGGTTGTTAAACATTGTAGTGCATGTCTTATGTGCTCAGGTGTGTTTAACTCAAAGGCATTCAGCGGTTTAAATTGGCCATAACTATCTTTAACTTCAATGATGTAAAAATCAACGCCACTCCCCTCTGTGTGCGTAACCTGGCAGTTTTCTGCAGGAACAGCAGCAAAGATTTTTCTGACTTTGCATTGCTGCTTTACTGACATTAAGGCTCTTAGCAACCATCCCCGAACATGCAGCTTGTGTGATCGAGTCCCTCACCGCAGTAATAGATCTGAAATTGGATTAAATATGGCAGCTTGGAGACTGGGACGTCGCACTTCACAGCCTCAATTGCTATCAAGTGATTATAAATTACAAAGCTGGCTCCAGATAATGACTGATGATGCGCATACAAGACATGGAGGATGCGAAACAGACGGCACAAACACAATTCATTTATATTTGACTCTGAACATGTACACACACATACATATTATCAAGGATGCACTCATTCATTAATATCTAATCTTTTAATAAGCATAAATTATTTTTCAGCTGTTTGGAAGACAAACAAATAACATGAAGGGCTGCTGGATTGGAGAGCACATTAAACCTTATAAACTGTACATGACACTAACTTTAACAGCACAGTTAGACTTTAAAATGGATTTTAGCATTGTTCGGATTGGGATTTATTTATTTTTTAATCAATCTTACTTCAGCCCATTCATGCTAAACACTGAAGGATTAAATTGAATTGAAGGATATGGAGAGTGATCATATTTCCAGGATAATCTGATTTGAGTCGGGTGTGTTGCAGCAGGGACATTCCTAACACTTGTAGGACTGCGACCCTGCTCATTCCTGCTCTAGAATAAAGTTGATCCAAACCATTTAACTTTTTGTGTATTTGCTGTTTTATAGTTTGTTTACTACATTTTATTGCTCATCACCAATCAAACAGCTCAGTATGCTATCTCTCCCGCTACACACAGCTGCTGATGTGTCACTGCAGCCTCTCACCTGGATAATCCCACATAAGAGGGTCTTATAAATGCTTGTTTCCATGCAGGTAAGTTTGCGGCTAATTACATTACAAATCCAACACAATGGACATCACCTGTAATCCACTTTACTTCTGCCTATCAACCCTTATGCTGCTGTGCACAAACTGAACACAGAGGAGTGACATAAAATTGAAACAGTGTGATGCTGACTGTCACTAGCTGGGTATTATTCTGTTGGGTCCTCTACAGATGAACAAAGGGGATCTGTTGTGAGCTTGACGTTTCCATTTAGCTGCAGCCGCCCTGCAAGGGGTGGCCCATCCATTTCAATTGATTCCTGCTTTTTACATCGTGTCTGTAGCGGGATGGAGCTGCTTGGCATTCAGCAGGTATGAGGTGGCACACACCAGGCTTGTCTCGTGGAGGATTGGGGAAGCCGAGGTGGACTCACAACACAGAATAGACTCGCACTGAGATAAATGCAGAGTTTCCCTGTGTGTTTCTGTTCTGCAATGAAAATAAGCATCTCCAACCAAGAGGCAATTGGAATCATTTAAGACAAATCATTTCGTGTTTGTCTTTGTTTACATGTTCAGGTTATTTTAAACATGTTTGCTGACTCTTTTGTCTAAATGTGCAGGTTACTTTTATGTCTCCTCTCCCCCTGCTGCTATTCTAATATAAGGAGGGGACAATGCAATTGACGTTGTTTAGCGGGAAAGGATAAGGCACAGCATGCTCCCTGAGGTGTGTAACGAGGCTGACTCATCCCACTATTAAAGGGACGTGTTCAGACGGCCTTTCAACAAACGACATTGCACCATTTAACCCCTGAAAACCAGAGGTAAAACAAGAGCGACAGCCACTTGCTTGCGTGGGAGTCATTAAGCTTTCTGATGGGCCTGATATAAAATACACATAATTCTGAAAAAAAATAAATGTCAGTAAAAAAATGGCATGAAAATGAGCATACTGAATATTTAGAGGTATTTGAAGGTTAAGACTATGACAGCTTAACTGACAAGTAAGAAGAGGGGAAAAGAGATAGACGGGGAAATGAAGGGTGAAGGAAAGGGTGGTCTGATTAAGATCACAGAAAGTTAAAGAAAGTGCAAGTGATTCAGAAAGGCAGGATTAGAGAGGAAGACAAAGGTGCATAGAAGAGGTGCTGGCAAGAAAGGAATAGAGGCAAGAGACAGCGAGGGGGTGAATATCAAAGCTTGCCTCAAAGGTCACAGACACTTTGTTCTTGATGACAACCATTTCCCTCTTGTCTTCCCTAAGGGTCAGACTGGACATGAAACAGGGCGATCCCTTAATTCCCTAAAGCTAAAACCTGAGACATCTTCATTACAAAGCCACAAAAATGCATGCATGCAATATTATAAATGTGATTTATCAGCGTTCATTTGCAGCGTGTGAGTTGCAAATGCAAGACATCTTTCAAGCAGTTTATTCCAAAGGCTGTTAATGGGAAATTGTAGAAGAACATCAAAAAAGAAACAAAGTAAAAGCATGAATGGGAGAAGAGATAAGTATTGAAACAGGATATTTAAGTTTAATGGGAATAGTCAGAGGGGGGAGAAAAGCAGCTGTGTGCAGCTAATAATATTGACGCGACTGCAGTGCGCTGCTGCCAGCTCACCTCAACAGCAATTCATTTTATAGACGGGCCACAGTGAGTGAAGGTTTGGAGATGCCTGCCTTTGTGCTCTGCCCCAGCCTTACTGTATTTAGCTGTTCCTAAAACAAAGCGTGTTAATGTGCACTTTGGTTTTCTTTGACTATTGTTTATGAATGATCAGCGCTGAGAGGACAGTAAGAGGTAGATAAACATCAGAGAAGGATATTAAATTTTGAGCTGAGAAAGGAAAAAAAGCGTAAAAGGTGGACAACTAAGGGGAAATGACTTTAAACGATGCCCAGCTCTGCAGTATAATCATCCTCTGTTTGTTACTTTGTCACAAGGATATAATCTGCAGCGTTTTCAGCTGCAGTAACAGCGTTTTGATGTGTTTAGTGACACAAAATCAGTTCTGTCACAACAGAGCGCTGATATTTTAATTCAAACAACACCTCTTCAGCTGGTCATGTGTTTTTTAACTATAGACTTGTAACAAACCAAAAGCTCACAACTGACCATGTTTACATTAGCGTTTCATCCATCCATCCATCCATCCATCCATCCATCCATCCATCCATCCATCCATCCATGTTCTACGGCTTTTCCCTTAATGAGGTCACGGGGGGGCTGGAGCCAATCCCAGCTGTCAACGGGCATGAGGCGGGGTACACCTTGGACAGGTCACCAGTCCATCACAGGGCCTCATTGTAAATCTGAACTAATTAATTCTTCTATCATTTAAATGTTCATTTCGCTCTAAGTTCGGTCGTTTTGCGAATGCAGTTTCCTTGTCCCATTACGATGAAGCAGATGCGCACTCTTCTGCCTCCTGGACTCCACATTCCTTCTCCTCCTCTACTGCTGAAAAGAGTGAAGTAGTATTAAGCTGATGCTTAAAAAATATCATCAAAACTAAAGTGAAAACTGTCCTTACTATGTGGTTTTCCTTTGTATAACTGAAGAGAAATCCAGGAAGGGAAGTTTGTTTATTTCCAGTATATGCAAGAGCATCATGTGTCCAATCCAGATCTAAGGTGGAATTAAAAGAAGCTGGATAAACATGCTTCCATGTAAAACTTCATGCACACAGGAAGGAGATTGCTTTCATTCAGAATGATTAACACTGAATTATAAAACATCATGTAACTGTCGCCAATCTCACCTGCTCCCATGTGATTCTTTTACTTTCCCCACACTGTTTATGCTTCCTTTTCCCCCCACTCTACCTCACCAAAAGTCCACTTTTAAAATGATAGCATCTATTAACAAGCCCCCATTCCACCCCATGTGCCCGGGCGCTGGTGCAGATTGACAGATCAATAGCTCAAACTGAAAATCAATGGGAGCCATCTCTTCATTAAGTAACAGCTGACACGTGGCCTACGCCGCATTGTTGGAGAGGAGGCTGTCAGTGCTTAGCATTCCTGGCCTTCTCGTCTTGAATGGGTTTATAAGTGGGTGTGGGAGGAGATGTTGTCCAATTTTCACAAACCTCACTCTGTGGCATACCTCAAAGAAACATGGAGGTATGTGAACAGACAGAACTGAGTGTGCTTTGAATGTTTGTTTTAATGGGCTCTGATTGTCAAAGAGAAGAAATGATTATCATCATCCAGACTATCATTATCGATCATTCTCTTATGTAATCGAGTTCCTTATTTTTACAGAAATGGATAATCCTAACTCATTCACTCGCCTTTGTTCTGAAATTCTTTCACCCAGTCTCTACTTTTACTCTGCTCATTTTTTCATGGAAACCAGGCGGTGCCCATAGGATATACTCTTCAACTCTGAGAGATCCTATTCTTCTCACAAATCTGCTTTCCCCAAACCTTTTTTCGAATATGTGAGATTTTATGATGAGTAAGTTACTTAATTTAATGTAAATGGGACTTACTGACATGACACTGCCACGTTCAACCTGATTGAATGGATTTAGCTAAAAATTAGATAGAAAACACAAAGACTAATCACGTAAACCTTACAGTTATGCAACAGCATTGCACATAATTTGCCTCATAAGCTTGTACGTTTGCTGCACTTTAACACATTTTACAACAATGATCACATCTCTAAATGTCCTGTAATGTGAAAAGATAAATTTCATGCGTGACAGCGAATAAAAATCTCAGTGAGCATCTGCACAGAGAAGAATTTGTGGAGAAACCGACTCCACACCTTCACACGAGTATCCACTTATGTTTCCACCTTGCTGTTCATCAGCTGATGGCTTTCCACTGCACAGTTCATGTCTTCCCAACGACTGCTTTAAGACATGTTGCTACTTTACAACATGCAGACTTCCCCTCTGTTATTCCAGCATGCCAAAGGCTGAGGCAAAGAAAGCCTCCTCCATTGTTCCTGTAAGGTTAAAAGAAGTATGGTGTGTTGAGTCGAGACAGAAACCACGAGAACAAGTTTGTGATTAATTAAAAATGTGGCAATTCATTTCAACACAGTCGCCTGCAGCACCCGTACTCAGGGCTCAGAGGTGTTACTTCACTGGCTGCTCTGTTATTAATCTCTTTCTCCCTCTTACCGCTCTGATTTCCCTCTCCTAACACCACTGTTGTTCTTCTTCTGGGTGCCCTTGTCCTCCCTCTTTCCCGTCTAATCACGCGGTGTCCAGTTCATCACTTCCTCACAGTAATCTTTTCCCACCACTTGACTTGTTAGATTCCTCTTCTCATCACCTCCCTGTGTCTAAATTCCAAATTCCTCCTTCAAGTCTGTGCTCTTGGTGTGACTCCTCCCTGCCTGCAGCATGCAGGTCAAAGAGTTAATGTTTTGATGCATTACTGATCCCCCTGTTGCTGTTAACGGGTGTATGGCTATCTAATAATCCAAATAACAGCCTTCTATCTAATAAGAGTGTTTAATACGTGAGGGTCTGTAGGTCACGCTGCTACTACAATCACATGCTGTGCCCATGAAACATTCATGATTCCGTTTGAGTGGAAAGAGCTGTGTCACAGTGATTGAACAAGTCGCTGCTGCAAAGTATCAGCTACCGGCACTAGAGTCCGCCATCAGTTCAGGGGACTATTGCAAGATCGTCTCAGACTTTCAGGTAATTCTTACTCAGCGATTAAACAAACAGCCTCAATCACATTTGTAAAGGCAACTCGGAATCAACAAAATGGCAGCAGGGTGAATTGCTCACGCAAGCCCGACTCTGTCATCCAGGCAACAAGGTGAGATTTGATCAAACAAAGGAGTTCCTACTTTTACAAGACAACAAAATCTATCAAGAAACTGCAGTCTTGGCACACAAAAGTGTTTTCTCCTTGCAGTGCAGATTTGTTTTAAGCCAGAACAGCACGCACAGTTGATAGCATCTCACTTCCAATTTTTATCAAGGGAGCTGGATCAGATCTTAAGAAGATTTGTTGAACGTGAGGATTAAGACGAGAAAGCCATTTAAAGCATCTGCATGAATACACCAAACGCATCAAGTGTTCATATCATGTCTCAGTAAGCCATATCTTAGAATGACATAGCTAAACGTGTTTTAAACTGTTTGATCTAAATTTGATTGAGAGTCTGAGTGGATTGATTATGTATCTGAATGTCCAGCTGGCTTTCAACACCTGAACCCCAATGACTGATTAGGCATCAGCACATTTCGTTTTATGTTTGACCTCTGCTTTTTTCTCTGGCTCTCAGTTCAACACATGCACACTCATATCCACGCATATGTGCCTCTTTGCCTCCCTGCATGAGACCAGGTCAACGCTCATAGATCACGCAGTGGGACAGAGGCAGTAAACGGGTCTGACACTGGCTGTGAATGGTCTAATCATTCAATGGTAAAGACAGAATAAGGAAGCATTACTAAATCAGATCATCAAGAGAATCCATGTAACATACACCTGTCCTAGAGGTTAAGTCACAATCATTGCTTATATTGTTTCTGAGGCAGTGGGAGCCCAAAGATGTACAAATTAATCACGAGAGAGTATTTAATGCACAACCATATGTTATTTGCTACACTGGGAACAAATGCACAAGAAAGTCTAGACAAGAGAAAGTCCAGTCAGCCACAAGCAGACACAAATAAATACAAAGTGTGTGAGGATGCACAAGTGATAGCCACAAGGTCAGAATGACACATCAACAGTGTGTGTGAATGATACCCAGGGGCAGTCAAACACAATACACTCTCTTTGTCCTAAAAACAAATCAAAATGCAAAGCATAACTCTGAAAAAACCCACCAATGCATCTTATATTTTTAACCAAAGTGAGAATATAAGAGATGAATTTGCACAAGAAATACACAGTCGTGTGCACGGCTCCTACCTGGCAGACCGAGACAGAGCAGGACGCTGTAGTAGATGACAGGCAGCGGTCCAAGAGGGCATCCCTGAGAGACTTCAGAGGAATTTTGTCCAGTGCTCCAGGTGCTCCCATTTGGGGAAACAGAAAAGATGTGGTTTGGCTCCATGATTTCTTCCTTGTCCTCTTCCTCAGTTGAGCTCAGTGTCAAGAAGTCTGGCCGCACGATCAAACCGCCCCGGTAGCCGGTTTGGAAGAGAGGGTGCTCTGTCCTTGGGTGCCAATCAACATGAGTGTGTGCATGCACGCATTTGCGCAAGAAAGCAAGCTTGAGTGTGTGAGAAGGGGGGTGAGAGAGTGAGGGAGGGGGGCAGGGGGGATAGGATGAGCCAGAGGAAGGAGAGATGGCACACGAGAAGAAGCGAGAAATGATGTGTGTTAGTGGGTGATGGAGAGGAAGGCAGCGAGAGGAGCGGAGAGGGAGGTGTGAGGAGGTGAGTGTGAAGGTAGAAGTGGTGAGGGGAGGATGCTGCATGAGTGTGTGAGCTGGGGGGGAATGGGAGAGAGTCGAGAGCACAGCGGGGAGGAGGAAAGAGGTGAAGAGAGGGAGGGAATGAAGGAAGTAAAAATGGACAGAAAGGGCACCATAGAGAGAAGAAAGAAAGAAAGAGATGTAGGGTGAGAGTGGAAGCTGCAGGTGGAAGGCAGAGAGGAAGTGCTTGAGGACAGAGATATAAAGAGATAATCAAACTGATGTGTTGGATGAGAAGATAAAAGGGAGGTTAAGTTGACTGGAAAAGGACAGAGTGCTTACTGTTTTTTTTGTCAATGTGTATTTGTTGCTTAATGTCTTTTTGTGTGTATTTGAACACTTTTATTTATTCAGTGGTCATATTCAGCCCTTGCTTTATCAGACAATAATCCAACAGCCTGTTTCAACATGTATGTACATGCCTTGTTGCATATCATGAACATACTGTACGCTATCAGTGCATGTGACTGGGCATGTCTGAGTGGAAAATGAGGGCTGGGATTGGTTGGGAGTCTCATTAGCTGTGCAGCATGAATGATCTGAATCTCCATCTACAATGTGCTAATGAGGTCTGGGCTGGAACAGGAAAAAAAAAAAAACACCAAGACACAATAAAATCACTGGTTTATCAGTTGATTATTGGATGACTGCAGAAAACAAAAAAAAGATTATTTTGTGCACATGTGGAAAGTTAGAATGCCTTTGTAAGGAGAAGATGAGCCAACCACCCCCTTCTCTCTTCTTAATATTTTATTGTTTTGTGACTGTGTTTCTTTGTTATACATGTTAGTTTTAAAACTGTAATCCCAGCCCCATAGACAGCACTGACAAGCATGCGTTGTTTCAATGCCTCACCAGCAGAGGGAGTGTCCCTGTGGTGAGCTGGTTGAACGCTGTAAACTGCCTGGGTGAGTTAAAGGACGTATACACCCAGACAGACATGTCTGGGTTTTTTTTTTTTTTTTTTTTTTTTTTTTTTTTGTCTCTCCTCTTTTTTTAATGCCTTTTCTTTCGTTTCCCTTTCTCTTGGGCTTTCCCTCTTTTTTT
>JBAMHV010000022.1:11252645-11263204 GCA_037177535.1 Pseudomugil gertrudae
GGACAAATTTTACAAAACCTGGACTAAGTGGACTGAGTATGTAAAACCTGTAAGGCCGGACTTTGTATAAATATGCTATATGTGTGAAAGTTTGCTCTTCCATATTGGATGATATGTACTCTTCCCATGTTTGTTTTGTTCATACTGTTGAAAAAGTTTGAAAAAAAAAAATAAAAATTATAAAAAAAAAAACAACCAGCTATTAAATTACTAAGATAAAATCGACAGTCATACATGCTATAATGACTTATGTTTTGTTATTTATCCTATGCTCATAATTGATCATCTCATATAAAGAAACATTTGTGTCCAAAGTAAAACCTAGTACAGACTTTGTCTATCATTAAAAATTGGTATTGCTCAAACAATTTTGACTTTAAGTCTAAATTCATAGTACATGGGATTTCCAAAGGAGTTTCTAGGACTGTGTAGCAGCTACCAGATGATACATGCTAAGGCAAGCATGGAGGGCTTTAAAAGTAGGGACAAAAACACAATCTGTTTGGATGTTTTTTGTGTAAAACAACTGAAATGAAGAAACAACATAGAGGCAAAGGTAAAAGTGAAACACTAATTACATCAGAGTCACGAGTGAGACACATGTGTGACTAGAACCTGCTGAGTTAAACATGGGTGTTGAGATGCATGCATATGATGCTACCTAGATCCGTTATGATTCACAAACTTCTTCTTTCCATCCACAGGTTCCTTCTGCCCCTCCCACCTACACAGGGAGGCAGTTGTGGTGAGCAAAGGCTTGGAATGAGGATGTACAAAAGAAAATGAAGAGAAGAAGAAGATGGTGGGGGTGAAGAGGGAGGGTTCCAGGTCTAGGAGCTCATCTGGTTGGACTTAACATGTGACATGGATGCTGACAGGGCTCTTTCTACTCTGTGTACAGACTTTAACACTGACTGTGTGCCAATCAGATATTGTATGAGTGTGTGTGAGGTTGAGAGAAAGGCAGCGTATGGAGGACCGAGCTGAAGCATTTCTAACACACAAATCTCCAGATTTAAAACTTGAAACGTGTCCAGCAAGTAGCAAAACTGAACACGCCAACTCAAATCTGAAAATATCAACAGTATTTCTTTTTCATTTTCTCTTTTTTTCAGGATGATTTGCTCCTCTGACAGTACAGCATCCCTGACAACTGTGAAATCTATTCCTTTTTCCTGCTTCAGCTCTCATCCTGTCAAGCAGGATGTCTTTTCTGCTGCTCCTCACAATGTTGGCACTCAAGTGGAAACATTTGGCTCTGTCCTCCATACATTCACACCGTACGCCAAGACATAGCACATGGGCGACTGTAAAGCTCGAGCACCGCCCTCTTACAAAAACAAGCCAGCCTCGGTGGGTGTGTGTGTACAGTATATGAGAGGAAAGAGTGTCTGTGTGTGTATGCGTTTATTGCAACTCTCCCACTCTGACAAAACCACCATCCTCCTGACTGTTAACCCTGACCTTTTTCCTCATTCACCCTCGCCGTTTGGGTTGACACTATCTGTGAATACAACACATAACTCTCTTCACCTCGCGCCATCCTGCCACCTGCATGGACACTTTGCAAACACAAATTGTGAGCCTAAACTGGACACAAAGTTCCAGTAAGTACAGACACAACAAAAGCAGCTCAGAGCATCTGAACAGAGGAATCACAGGCTGCTAATGAACTGCCGCTAAGAAATATGATGGAGCTGAGTGGATTATGATTGGACGAGGAGGGCCTCAGTCATCTGCAGGGGAGGTGCTGCTCTGTGAATCTAGGTCAAACTGCTGTGCTCTCCCACATCTCCGGTGGCCGCCAGCGGATTGAAGCAGCAAGGAGAGGCTGTCACTCTCCATCAGCAGGAAACAGAGCGAGGAAATAAAACGGTCTTCCGCTCTGTTCCTCTATCTGAGTTGTGTGTGTGAGCATGTGAACATTGTGATTTCATGAGTATCAGTGGGGGGGGATTCAATGGCCAAGTTGCTTTCTGGTGCTAAAATATTCCTCCACACAAGTCTCCAGTGAGGCACAGAAACAACGCTCGTGTGGATACAGTAGTCAAACTTTGAGAGACAGCCTATATATATAGCGATGGCTACATGGAGATATGCTAGAGCTTTGAGAAAGATCAGATTTACACTGCGAGGTAGAAGAAGGAGGATCAAATGAATGAGGAGGAGAGGTGGAGTGCAGAGGAAGGAGATAGCAGAGACAGTCAGAGGGAGTCTAAGCGACAGTGAAATCTCTGTGATTTCCTTCAGTCAGCTTTCAATCTATTTTAAAAAGTGTCTCCTTAGCCATGTGCACGATGTGGGGGCAGCTGCGTCCTTCTGCTCGGTGTGGTTGCCTTCTTTATCTAGTGATGTGTCTCTCCCTCCTCCTCTTCCTCACCTTCCAACTGTCTCTCTGTGGTCAGCCATAGCTCACGTCCCTGTGCCAAGAAGGACTCTCGTTTCACAGTTTTCCCTTCATCATGGCTCCAGCTCTCCTTCACCTGAAAAGCCATGTACATAGTAGTGCTGTAAAGCTTTGCTTGCTTGTTTACTTTTCTTTTTCTTTTTTTTAACTGTAGAACTTAGACACCAGTGATGCACTGAAGAACTGACCACTGTACATTGACTTGATCTGGGTTTTTTTTATCGTAAACAGGTCGCTTTGTGTTCAGACTCTGCTTGTTGTTCCATGCGTTTTTATCTTTTGTCTTGCTGGTGTCTTTTTTTTTATTTTTTTGGAAATGTTTTGCCAACAATAGATGTTTTCTTTTGTTTTGTTTGATTCATTTTCATGGGAAGTATGCGAATTGTCATTTAAAATTATTTTTTGTTAGAGATACCTCCTGTTCTCAGTCAAGACAGGAGGGACATCAACACATTTAAGCATCAAGATTTCAGAAAAATGAAAATGGCTGTGAATAACTTCATGCAGTAAACAAAGACTGTGATACCTTTAGGGTAACTAAAAAAGCAGAGCAGGGACGGCAGACTACACTAACTTCAAACCTATTAATAATCAACCACTACTAAGTAAAGACCATGGGTCAAGCTCTGACTGTTGCTGTATGTTTATGTCTCACACACTGGCAATTCTAAAATAGGACTGCTGCTTGCAGGCCAGCTTCATGCCCAAACACAGCTTGTACTGCTACATCAAGCTGGGTTTGGGCCAACATTGGTCAGAGCCGGGTCTCTGCAAGAACTGTCCTTAGGGGGTGTTTGGATGGTCAGCAGTAAGTCTCAGCACTCAGAGCTGAGAAGGGAGGTTTTTAAATCCGATTATGTTTTCACTCAGTGTGGAGTAGAGAAAACAAACAGAAAAAAACAAAAAGAAAGGATAAAAAAGATCAACATGATGTGACTTCGTAGATTTTGCACTCGTCAACTACCTATCTGTGCATGCTTATCACCATTTCTACATATAAGACCTTTCTCAGATGTACTTTTGAATACTAATTCTATTTATGTAAAGGTCATGTGACAGTAATCATAATTTCAGTGTATATCCGATGACACACTTAATGTCTGTGCTTTCTTAAACACAAAAGAGAGCTGGTTCTTGTAAAGCAAAGAGATTAACATCAGGGGAAAGGGTCCAAAACATTATGATTCCCCACAAAGGAACAATGTCATCTACAGTGGACCGGATAACTTCCTCTGTTAGGTTTGACTTAATGGTTGAAAAAAAAATAAGAAAAAAGAGAGAATTTTCTGACTGATATTGTCTCTGTGTTTAAAATCAAGTAGACTGTGGTGAAATTTGCACAAAACTTCTGTGTTCAGTTTGTCGTGCCCGGGCAGCCCATCTCAGCACCCATCCTCCCCGGGCTTGGCATGTCCTCGCCTGTCCTCTCCTGATTTGTCTCGCCTTCAGACTGTTCCACCAGGGCAGCTGACAGGGTAATATTGGTTTTCACAGCTATGACTGTGCAGTGACGCAGCATGCCTATATATAAAAACATGAGTCCCCTGATTAGACAAAAAAAAGAGAAAGAAATAAGACAGTTAACTCTGTTGTTTCTGTAACTGATTCAGGAAAAAAAAGTTCAATAAAAGTGTCATGTTTGTAGTTAACTTTTAATCGCTTCTGGTCTTTTATTATTCTTAGAAGAGTAACAGAAACTGCTATTATTCTCAAGAGAACTTTATTTTTATTCATTTTAACAAAAACATTCACATTTACTTTGTATTTACAGGATGCAAACTAATCCCATTTAGTTCAACAGCACCCTGTAAGTTTGGGGACCTGAGAAATTACTGTCAAACACTACAGATCTTTCACTGTATGATAATAATGTCATATTAGCCTTTATTACAGGATTTCTTTGTGTTTTAAGAAGCAATGATACGAGTTGTATATTATCACAATGTAGCCTAAAAATGAGTCGATTTCCAGGCCATGCAGACCTGACCTGATGTTTTCCTAAATAAATCCATCTATGTGTGAACACAGATGTAACACATCCACCTCTAGCTTGGAGTCCAGCACCAGCTGTTTTCTGGCTATGCAGTGGTGCCACCTCCTCTCTGTGCCTGTGTGATCCAGTTTCCATCAGACCAAGTCCTGTTAGACTCTGTGGAGCTGGCTCTGCTATCAGATGCCTCCAGAATGAATCGGTCTGTTTTATCACCTTTACCCAGTGACAGCTGTCTACCAGACATCCACATACCTTGAAAGATATGTGTTAGGCCTCCTTACATCTCACTTTAAAGGCAGCACACATCAGAGATGGGGAGGGTCGTGAAAGCTGTTTACCACGATACCGCAGAGCATCCTCTCAAGTATGCAGGGTTTGCGGGATGGAAATATGCCAAGGGTGTACTTTACTTTCTAAGTTTAATTGTCATGCAGTGAGGACAGGACTGCTGTAACATAGACAGTTAAAGTTTGGCATGAAAGACGATAAAGTGCAGAGTCAGTCGAGCAACGTGCAGCCTTTTCAGTTTTCATGAGCTCTCAGGAGCTGCTCTGTGACATTTGAAAATATGTTTGATCTTCACCAGACACAAAAAGCGGAGAGCTGAAGGTGCTCGTCTCTGCAGGGGACCATGCAAAAATTATCCGTAACAGCTCTGCTGTTTCGTGATAAAAGACACACACAATAAAAAAAAATGCAGCATGAGCAAAAAATAGCAAACATTTGGCTGTTGTGTGCTTGCTGAAACACCAAGTGACTCATCCAAAATGTTAACATAAAGGAGACATTACTCTCCTGGTAAGTTTGCAGTTTACTGTCCTTTTTGCTGTCTCCACTTAACATAGTATTAATGTTTTATCAAGTTAAATGGGCAAACTATAAAACTTGTATTACTGGAAGATTAAAGAGTTGAGGAGAGCATGAATATTTGTTCCTGTGTTGGAAAGTTGTCAGTCATCCACCAATTAGTGATGTTTCAATATTTCTTAATTCTCTGTTTTCCTGGCAGGGTTCTTCCTGAAAAACATGATAGAAAGTGCTGCTCTGAACAGCCAGTTTCCTTTAGCTATTCCCATAATTCCTGGCCTGAATGGAAATGCTATAACCTCTCCTGTATAGTGATATGTATTGCTAAGGTAAAAGAAACAGACAGATGGAGGAAATATGGCTATCTTACAGTGAGAAATCAGCTGGAGGTGCAGAGAGAAACAAGAGGTCCTCTCTGACAGCATAATAGAAATTGAGCTGTATGGTATTCATTTGTTCGGTAAAACTTATGAATAAAAACACAATACATCAAAGAGGCAAAGGGAGCAATAAAATTATTAGACACTGTTCTTGGATATAAATACTTGCCTGGACATAACCAGCTGATTGCAGACCCTTTCAATGCTTTATTTGATTGATTGCTTTGGCCAGGTTGCCATCAAGCAAATATTCTTTTATAGTAGCAGTAAAACACAGCTAATGATTTCAATTAGCCGTGGTATCGCCTCTGTTCAAGTGTTTCAATGTTGAGATGGAGTCTGGGAGTTTTCCACAGGCTCAGACACAGCCAGGAAGTTTGTCATTTGTGGACCAAGCTGCTCCGAGGGGTGGGGGGAAACCGCCTGGATGGACACAGCAGAGCCACAGCCATGCTGGAAGCTTTCTGGAAGATCTGTCATCGTCACGCCCACTAGAAACGAACAAGAACATTACTGTTAGTCTGCTGGTTCTTTTCATTTTGGTGATAATAAAGCATGTAGGAAGTTCATGCACACCATGATGATGAGCTGATTTTTGAAAATCATGTTACAATTGGCCCAATGCAATAAATCAACACATTAAAAATCCAGAAGTAACATCCAATTGCATCAAGTTTCAGACGTAAAAGACGACGAAACTTTGGTAGATTTTTCAGTGATGTGCCGCCAAGCAACAGATAACTCAGCATCCATCTTGCATCTCTTGCTTAATCCATTTCGCTTCTTCTGTTCCCATCTTCCTCCAATAACATCCTCTTGCATTTATTTGATGAATCAGACAAGCTGCATGTTCACAAGGGCTAGTGTCATCATCTCATATGCTACGTACGTATGTACGTCATTAAAACTTATCTAAACTTATTCCAGGTCGAAATCCCAAAGCTGCTAAATGTACTTTCTAAGCCTCGCTAAACAGAACAGTGAGCCCAGAAATATACATAATAAATACTACAATACCATCATAATGTGTCAGGAATATATATTTTTTAGGTTGGTTACTTTTATTATATCAAATTTTAACCAGGTCAATCTATGGTTTGCTTAAACATTTTTCCAAAACATGCTATAAATAACTTTATTAGTTATGTTAGTGCAAAGCCAAAGAATATGTACAACTTAAAAGTTTTAGCATTTGATATGTATTTTTTGGTTTTTTTTTTATCTGCTTGGCTCTACCATTCTCAATATCTTCCCCTGGTATTATAAGGACTTCTTGCATCATGTTTACTTGTAACATTTATCAAAATTAGGTTATGAAAATGCTGATTAAATAAACTTCTTTCAAAAGAATGGAAACAGTAGACCGTCAGGAACACAGGCGTGTCTGCATTTTGTTTCAGGACTGACAAGAAAATAAAGTAACCGCAGGATGGTTTAAGTTGCTTTGTTCAGAAAGGTTGCACTGAAGGTAAACATGCAGTAAAGGAAGGTCACACGGTGATTTATGAGCTGCTGAAACCTGCACCTGCTCAGTGACCCACCACCTTTGGATGTTTTGCCGTGTGAGTCTGCTCTCTTCTCTCTTCATTTTTGTTTTTCTTTCTCTATATTTTTTGGATCCATCTATGACTAATTCTGATTTTAGGCTCTGAAATGCCAGAAGACGTATTGCATGCTTGGGTCAAAAGTGATGAGTGCAGCTGTTACTGGATCATCTTAAAGAGCTTGCACACATAGGGGAGGGGGTGTGGGGATGCCTTAAATAAATGTAACCTATTTCTGCCTCTGTGTCTGTGCTAAACATGGTTTGTTTATCCATTGGTGCTCATTTCATTCCGCTCAAAGCAACAACAGGCTACACCAGCAAACAATCTGCAGTTTCAGCACTGTTTTTCCTCTCCTCCTTTTGTCCTTCTATGACATTTTTCTGCCCCTCTCCCATTCTTATCCATTCCAGATTGTGTTGAATAACCTTAAAATGGTTTCTGTTCAGGTCAACTGTCTGGACAGACTCTCTTGTAAACTCACACACTCTTTTACACATGTACACACACACGCTCACACCCAGGCCCCTGCTATTATGTCAGGTCAGCAGCAGCACAGTGGAAGAATGTTCGTCAGCCTGCCACGGCTACAGCGAACGTCATTGTTGTGCGGAATGTGTCAGTGTGAGAACAACCTGCATTTATGATGGAGTTGTTCACTGTTAGTTGGTGATAGAAATATTACGATAGTTGTGCTTTGATGAGCATGTTAAAGTGAATCTTTTTGACAATGAAAGCGTATTTCAGTATAAGAATAAAAATGTTGGTCATTTGGTTCCTTGCTTGCTTAGATCAGAACAATACTAACAGAGGGATTGTGGGAATTAAATCAATGCTGACATATATGGGGATGGTTTTGCAAGCAGTACACCAAAATACTATTTAGGATAATGTGAAATGTTGTCAAATGCTGACTGAACTAAACTAAAAGAACAAACACAGTTTTCCATATACAATACATGTTGTTATGGTGTATTTAGATGCACTATTTGTGACTGCTGATGCTACAGGCCTACCAGTAACAATGCTCTACAAAGGCACTTGTTATTTTAAATGGTTGCATTAAACTACAAAAGGTTTTTGTCATAAACCTAATCAAAGTCCCTATCTTTGACCCAACTCTGTTTTCTAGAATGAGATGTGTCTTTGTTTTAAGATAAGGAGTTGTGGTCATCAAAGTATGCAAAGTCTAGTCCGTCAAAGTAATATTTAAAGTTTATAAGAAAATCACATAAAGAACTGAGGAGGAAATGCTCATAGTCAGTGATGCAGAGTGGATTTCAGAGGAAATAGCAACATGTGAAAACATTTTTTCACGACTACTTTCTCAGCTTTTAACAATCTCTGATTCTGCAAGGGAATATTTGGCTCCAGAGGATGAAGAATATCTAGCGACAGTGAATCCGTTCACAATAAAACTATAGGCTACCTGAAATAACATGTGTGGGAGCTGATAACTATCTAGCTTTTACTAAGCTGTGGTTGGGAAGCAGAGTTTAAATAACTCTGGGAGCTTCTGGATGTGGTTGAGGCAGCCAGAGTGGAAAACAAAGCACTGAAAACTCTGTGGGGGCAGCAATATGTTCAAATAGGGCTAATTCCACTGCTATTATAAACTCTGGTTCATATTTGCCTTTTAACCCATTAAAAAATATTAAAACTTGATATTATTAGGCATGTGTTAGTTGCTGCATTTCCATATTCAGTTGAAGCCTGTGTTATAAAAGATTACATTAATATACACTAAACCGATGTCCAGGTTTTCAGACCAGCATCTGTGTGTTAAAATGTGTGACTTTGTTTGGGGTAGACAATAAAAAAAAGACTCTTTCATGGCTAATTTGTATGTCACATATTAAGAGATCCTCTGTTATCAATTATCGGACAAACAGAACATAACTTGTACTCTGGCACGACTGTTTTGCAATCACTTGCAGTACTTTTTGCAGAAGTGTTTTTCCAAGGACAAAGTTTAGTCTCTATCCTTGAGCTCTAATGCCAGTCAGTCACATTGGATATGGGTGTGCATTCTCAGCTGCTGTGCTCCATCCTTCATGTATGCACAATACACAGACACCATCTTATATTTCTCTGCCTCTTTTCTCTAACTCCTCTTTCTTCACATGAATCCCCACCCCCCACCCTTTGCCATCTCATCAGACAAACACATTCTGAGCCCTGTAGACATCCTTTCTCTTTCTCATTTGCAATCTTCTCTCTGTATCTTTATCCCTGCCACTGCCCTCATTCTACTGCTGCCAGAATCCTCATCTCTGAGCTTTAACATCAAAGCAATGTCGGGATGAATACTGAATCTCTGCGGCAGTTTTAGGTGTTGGAGGATGTGCAGGGCTGACGTGTATTATATAAGCATGCATTTACATAAACATGAATGGGAAGGTATCTCTGCGTCATTTTGTGTAACCTCGTAAGAGGTTAACACAAAGCAGAATGTTATTGGCCACAGGAAAAAATCAAGGTCAGCAGTATTAGGTTGCAAAAGAACAACTGAGGCCTTGTATTTAGTGATACATCATTACTGAGGTACATGTATGTGTGGTGTGAACACACCTCGCATCTCTTGTCGAGCCCAGAAACGTTTAACAGTTTTGGCAATGTCACGCTTCCAGTTCAGCTCCCTCTGCCATTGGCGCAGCTCCTGCATATCTGGCCGAGCCCTGGTCTATAACATCCGCAGCACATGTGCAAAAGGAGCACATGTAAATAAGCAAGCATCATCAATAACTTCATTAGACTGCAAACTAATTCGTACCAATACACTTCCAGAGTTTGAAGTGGCCCAGTTATATTGTTTGTTTATGATTCTGTTCATTTGCAGTGGCTGAATATACAGCCTGATTACAGACCGTGTGTCAGGTCACTGGCAACGTTTACACCAGCCAGTAAATGAAAAGTTTATAATGAGTAAAATATATACATATACAAGCAAAAATCAACAACATTAAATATCATCACTCTCATAACATCAAATAAAAACATTTTTGCTGTATTTTGTCCTTTCTCAATGATATTTATTTAATTTACATTACAATATTTACACCGTGTGGAATCATTAGATTTATTTATACAACATTTTTCATACTAAACAATAGTACAAAGTGCTTTACAGCAGTGATTAAATATCAAATTCAAACAATTTCAACATAAAATTAAAAATAAGTTTTCATATAAACAGGTAAAAAGCCACCTGCCCCACCCACCAAGTTTTACATAAACATAAATATCAGGCTTGATGCTGCCGTGAGAAAGTGATGACTTCATACCAAAAAACTAGGGCTGAAATTAAAAGGCTAAATAGTACAAATAATGAATATTAAATAAGATTAAATATAAATATAAATATAAATATAAATATAAATATAAATATAAATATAAATATAAATATAAATATAAATATAAATATAAAT
>JBAMHV010000022.1:11286332-11299438 GCA_037177535.1 Pseudomugil gertrudae
ATGTGTGTTGGCCCTGGATGGACTGGCGACCTGTTCAGGGTGTACCCCGCCTCTCGCCCGTAGGCAGCTGGGATAGGGTCCAGCCCCCCCGCGACCCCGCTCTGGGATAAAGCGGTTGATAATGGATGGATGGATGAATAATAAAAGCAACTGCTTTAGGACTGTTTTGTTTCAGATATAAAAATGTATCATCTGCTTCACTGTTTACATAAGACCTATTGATGTTAATGGCACACAGACCTTGTCAACAGCCTTCCACTGTGTTTAGCAAGCCTTGCATGCTATTTCCAGGTCACAGGACGAAGTGTATTGAGATAACAAAGCAGGACGTTCTTGCATTTGTGCATTTTTCTGGTTCCTATCGGTACCTATCGGTACCTATCTCTACCTCTAAAACCCTGAGGATTATGCACTCCCAGCGAGAGCTTATTATGTGCTTTCGTCCTCAGTCTGTCTCCTGTCTGCTGAGCCAACTGGCTTCTCTCTTAA
The DNA here is from genome assembly GCA_037177535.1 of Pseudomugil gertrudae. Classification (NCBI taxonomy): domain Eukaryota; kingdom Metazoa; phylum Chordata; class Actinopteri; order Atheriniformes; family Pseudomugilidae; genus Pseudomugil; species Pseudomugil gertrudae. The sequence continues at coordinate 11,286,822 of JBAMHV010000022.1, forward strand.
AAACACCACCAGGTTAGGACCTCTGCCTCTGTGTCGGTCTAAAATGACCTCCTACGGCAAAACATTTACCAAGAGGTGTTAATGCAAGAGCGTACACCATTTGAAGTGATAACTAGCCACATGCTCCATCTTTAACAGTCTTACTGTGTGTGGGAAAACCCGTTCCTGGTATTAAATACCTGCACATTAACATTTGATCTCCAAAAAGAAAAAAAACTAATTAAAGACTTGCAGTACCAGTCAACAGTTGGCACATACTTAGATGTACTGTATGTGAAATGGTACCATTCATTCCAGCTTCCCACCTCATCTCGGTTCTCCAGGATGTTTCAAATGCCTCAGCTAGCTCTTATCGCTCATCCTGACTACTCAGCTTCTCTTTAAAATTAAATATTCACAAGTTCTCCAATAAAAAAGGTGCAAATGCATTAAATCAATTGCTTTTCCTGGAGTTCCTGGTGGGTGTTATTTAGGTCATGTACTCCTCCGACTTGAGGAAAAATGGGGTGTTCACACAGTCAAAATAAGTTTTCCGTAACGTAAATATCATTGCCCATCTTTTCAACAAAGAAAGAGGGCTGTGGGGCAGAAGAGACTTTGTTTTTCCTAATCTGTTGTACAACTTGGACATATCTTAATCCCAGAGGGCCAAATGAGCCTAAGAGCAGGTAATCCAGACAGACAGTCTGGTCTGCAGTGAAAGCTAGAGAGCAATATCTAATGCATCTTTCCCTGTAACATCCTGAGTTACAAACATTATGTTCATATAATAAACTCATCTGTATACGTAAACATCACCGAACTCAGTTTATCTACGAAAACATGATGAACCAGGTTGCCTAATATTGCAGAGATCCAGAGAAGTGGAAACAGTGTTTTAAGACAGGACTGGTTATGTGAGAAACAAAACCACCATGCATGTCTGTGTAGCCTGCAGTCACAGACAAACACTGATAAAACGCCCTGCTATACTTGGCAACATGTGGGAGAAATGGTTTGTTTTCATTTTTTTAAATCAAAATAAATACATAAATCCACTTCCTGAAGCGGTGTTGGCCCTGCCTCTTTACCACGTTTTCATTTTATAATGCTTAAAACCCACTAATTGTTGATCCCTGCATGTAATGTTCAGCTGGTTCACAAACTCTTCCCTTAAGCTGCGTCTCTACATTGATTGTGAGTCACTCTCCCAACCGTTCCCACGACCCAGATCAGTGGTATAAATGAGAGATGGACACGGTCCCTTCAGAGAAGAGAAGATGATACAGATGAAGAAATGGATGGTCGGTCCTACAAAAGAAGACACTTCCAACTGAACACCTCATGGAATCTGTTCTTACATAACACCAAAGCTTTGCTTATCTTCCCACTCTATGTGGGCACAGCAAACTTTCTTTCTGCATTTCACTTCACTCCACCTCGTTAGCAGACCTGACAGTTCATGCAATGAGCATGCAGTGGGTCCCTGTTAAATTTAGGATAAAATTTAACAACCTTCTCATGTATAAAGCTTTCCATGATCAAGCTCCATTGTATATTAATAATCTGAACAGAGCATTTTGCTCTCAGACTGCAGGTTTACTTGTGATTTCCAGAGTCTCTAAGAGTATGACAAGAGGAAGAGCCTTCAGCTATCAGGCCCCTCTCTTATGGAACCAGCTTCCAGTTTGGTTTTAGAAGACAAACACCCTTTCTACTTTTAGGATTAAGCTTCAGACCTTCCCTCTTAACAAATCTTATAGTAGGGGTAGTCTAGCAGCTATAGGGTCACATGATGCGCTGAGCCCTTTATTTCTTTGCTTCTTCTCCTTCATGTATAAATATATGACAGTACTGACATCATTAACATCTTTCTCCTTCTTCTGCAGGTCTTCCTGGATAAAAGCTGCAGTGCATGTCGATCTGTCTTTGCCTGTCCTCTCCAACCGGTCGAGGCAGACTCCCTGAGCAGAGTTCTGTTACAGGTTTTTCTTTTCCCAATAAAAGCACATTTTCCTTCCCACCATCGCCTCATGCATGCTCAGGATGATCAAAGTTAAATCTTAATGGAATCTGTTTGTTTTCCATAACTAGGCTATTTATTATGAACCGAATCAAACTGATGCGTCTGTACAGCGGCCTGAGATGACGTTGATGTGAAGTGGTGCTATACAAATAAACCTGTCTTTTACTGCACTGATTTGAGTAAAAGTAAAGCTATAAGATTTTTTAAAATCATGATCTCACAATTTATCAATCAAAGTGGCAGACAGCTGAAGCTATCGTTACCTCTATCAACAACATTCAAGTAATATTCAAATCAGCTGTATTGAGTGTGCATGCAGAACTGGATGGGGATCACATCCTCTTGACAGTAATCAGATTGAGTGACCGGATTACAGCCATTCATCTCAAAATGAGCATGTCCGCTTCATAGAGATAATATCTGCTCACAGGGGAAACGCAGCAACCATTAGCAGAACCAGGTTCTCACCAGCTCTTCAAGATAATGTCATCTGGAGACAGTAGTGTGGTTCACAGCTGCTGTCACTATAAATGCAACAAAACAGGTCAGTTATTTCATTTCCTGTGTCCAGAGATAAAGACAAAAAAAGACAAATTCATTTTAAAAAGTAACTTCTGTGGTACTGCTCATGTTAGTTTTCATTTCCAGTGCAGTGTTGGGCCTATAGCCACCTGTCAGCATACAGTCTACTTTGCATGGTATGCAAAAATCTTGTCGGGGAAAAAAAAAAACAGGAACTTTAAAAGCATCACACCATAAAAAGGCAGAACACGACAGGATGCACACTGTTTAATAAACAGTTAAAACCGCTCATACTGAATAAAAGGATCTGACTGAATAAATATTTCCAAGCAGAGTATTTTTCTGCACCGACGGCAAAAACACGGTACGAGAGAAGTCATGATCAGTTACACTGAAGCTCCAGGTTTGTTGCAATGAGTTCAATTAGTAACACTCCTGCCACATATATTATAGCTAATGTGAAACAGCCACACACATAGCTGACATTATCAGAACCATATGGGTTGTAAATCTCAGCGTCAAAACCACACGTGTGGTTGCAAAAACTTGCCAGAAAGCCTTTCACCTCAAATACAAAAGTAAACATAGCAGGAAAACTGATTTACAAATTAAACCCTCAGATGCAAAATACTGCAAAACTCAATTAAGCTGAAACCTGTTAATCAGTTTGCACAGGACAAACTAAACGTCTGCATTAAGACAGTTTATGTCCAAGTGTTGGCATGCAACAAAACTTTGCCTTTGTTTGAGCCAGTAATAGAATTTATTTTCCATTTGTTGCAACATCTATAAGCACAGAAAATAGTTCATGGTACGTCAAGATCCCAAATAAATCTTTAGGGGTAAATGAATATCTGCAAAATAGTTTTTTAGAAAGCCACGAAGTTGCAGTTTGATTTAAACACCACACCGTTATGACAAAATATCAGTGTGCTTTCAGTCATTTACACTCTGAAAACTACTCAAATTTCCAGTGTTTGGAAAAACTGGACAGTTTATTAGAGCTAAAAATACACCAGAGCCCGTACACAGACTTCCTTCCCGTTTCCCTGATACATTACTCAGTGGAGAAAGTCCTCTCCCCTACAGTGTGGCGGCCTACATTTTACCAGCGGCCAGAAACAGTGAACCCAAACAGCAAGTCTTCATATTTCCATCCAACCAGCTCTGGGTGGGAAGGATTTGGCTCTATGATAAGGCTCGATCCTACCCAGCCTCATTTTCCCTCCCACAGACACCACTTCCCTTCTGCACCACTCGATGTCCTTCACCCACCACGCTACAGCACCAGTGTGCCGTTACATGTCGTGGTTGCTATGGGGATCACTCTAAACAGCCTCCTGGCTTCAGAAAGAATGATAAGTAGCTGGACATGAACATTAGGCAGATAGAAAAAAAACAATATCACAACGCATATCATCCCGGGAGATGAAAGGAGGTTAGATTTTCCCTCAGTGATAAACACTCACAAAAAAAATAAAGATAAACACAGAAATCCAGCTGCTGTCATTTCAGCAGCACTTGACTAGTGGTGCATGTGCTGAAGCCAAGACAGAGTACATGTGAAAACAACTGTGGCAGCAGAGTGAACATCAGCCGCTCAGCTGGCACTCAGGGCTCAGCTGCATGAGCAAATCTCATCTTGCAGGACATGACACCCAGGAACAAATATTTTACCTGTTCATTTAGTATATTCTTGGCTTTTATATTGTGTGTGCGCGCGCATGTGTGTACATAATATATATATATATATATATATATATCCCTTATGGCAGGAATCAACCAATCCAATCCGAGAGGACCAGCGTTATGCAGGGGCCGGATGTTTATTTTCCTGCAACAACACGCCTTCATCAAACGAGCAGGTCATGAATAGACTTAATAAGCTTGGAGGTCCATTTGGTATGCATCAGGTGTGTGTGTTACAATTAACATTGCATACCTGCAGGACATTGGTGCTGGTGGACCACGGTAGCGGACCCCTGACTTATGGAGTATTGAGGAAAAAAAAGATGCTACATAGAAACACCCTGTCCCACTGACCCACTTTCATCATCATAAAACATGAATGTGATGCGAGTCAACTCACTACTGAGCAAACACACCTACTTTCCCTGGTATATGGGCGTAGTCTGAAGGTGTGGAAGCTACATTCTCAGCCACAACACATCAAATTACTGCCGCAGTGTTTTTTCTCCTTTAAACCACAAAAATGTAACTACCAATTCAACCTGCTACGCCCTAAATGTGTGAATTTTCCTCCAGCAGCTCTCAGACTATCCTGCAGTAATAAGGTCTCAACAAACCATATAAATAAAGCATTTTCAGCCCTTTGCATTTAATTTAGAATATCAGCAATGTGCGATAAGCTTACTATTACTATTAAAGTTATACATGTGTTAAAATATTTAATTTCATTTATATAATTTATTCAACCATTTTCAAGTAATAAGGAAGATTTTTTATCCCTGCTTTATCAGTCATAATCCCTGCTGTCTTATGGCTTGATCACCAAAAAAGAGCTGAATTTAGAGATAAATAGAATAATTCTATTATTATTCTATTCACTGGCTTAAAAAAAATGCATTAATAAAAAAAAAGATTGCCTGAAGCACTCCAGTCCGGCTCTGAAGTCATTACACCAACATCCTCTCTGTCAGAGGATAGACATGTAAGTAGTGTTTCTGGTTTATAAAGCGCTAAAAGGTTTTGATCACTGGCGACCTGTCCAGGGTTACCCCGCCTCTCGCCCGAATGGCTACTGGGAAAGGCTCCAGCTACCCATGACCCTGAATTGGATAAGCAGTTAAGAAAATGGATGAATGGATGGTTTTTGACCAAAAATACATAGTGGCCTCTAAACCCAGCATGAAGCTACCAGGCCTCCCAGATCATCTGGATCCGGGCTTGCTTCCAGAAACAGAGCCAGAACTGGAGAATTTTTTATTTTTATTTTAAAAACCTTATTATGTTTTTAGTACAACATTAGATAAAACCCAATGTTCTTTGTTTCATTTGTCATATTTTCATTCTTAAATTTTTCTTCTTTTTCTCTAACGTTGGTTTGCTGAAATTAAAGGCTTGCTATATCACCTTATAATTTAAGACAGAGAGAAAGATGACATCATGGCTTTTTATATTTTCAGCAAGATAAAAAAATTAATAAAATAAATATCAAACTTTAATCTGCATAAGCTCACATGGAGTCAGTATAAAAGACACACAGTGTGCAGTGTTTAGTGCAGAAGGTACTTTTTGTAAAGGTTATGCATCCATTTAGAGGTATTTTCTTAACAGTGTTGGTGGTCCCGTTACTGCTCTCTTTAACAGAAACAGAGCGTGATAGGGGGGCCTGTTCCCCCTCTCTGCATGGTCAGTGCTATAAAACTTGTCGTTGCTCCTTTGAGTTCTGACAACAGATGTACCAACCGTTTCTGTCACCTGACTCTGTCCGTCTCCCCACTGCTGTGTTACTAACAGGAGACCATGTGTGCGCCAACACACACACTACACAAACAATCTGAACACATTCAGCTACAGGAGGACATGCTATTAAGCCGGTTTCTGCAATTTAAACTTAGAGACGGAGATGTGGCAGAATTTAGTTGAGCAGATCAACATTTCAGCAGGTAAGATACTCATGAGAGAATTAGCAGTCTCTCAGCTTCAGGAGCAAATTAAATACAAATAAATAAATAAAATAAACCAGATCTCGCAACTAGCTTGCCAAGAAGCATAAACTATAAGTCTAATCCTGGGATCAGGGCCGCAGTTGTAACAGCAAGGTTCATTAATAGCTGCTCAGCTGACTGAATTCAAAGGAACACGATAAGCCCGTCCCAGCCTCGCAGTGTACCTGGCAGATTCCAGTGGGGGTGTCCACCTAGCTTTTGTACATTCATCTTATTTTGTGCAAGTCCTGAGACCTACTCCTAATTCTTGCAACAAAAACTGGACCTCATTTAGCCATGCACCCTTAATGCTATCAAAGTGGCTTTAAAACACAAGAACACTTAATTATCATTTTTAAATGATGATTTAGCATCAACCAGATTTTTCTAGATGTCATTATGAAGCTGATTCCTATCAATGTTCGCCCATTTACAGTGTTATCCTGACAGACGAGAACTTTTCCATAATGAGACACAGTTATTTAAGTCCACCTTGCAGTACTGCTTCCCTGAACTTTTGTACAAGACACAGCAGCATCCTGATGAGGTCTTTGTTGAGACTCGATTTTTACGAGACTTTCATACTTTCCCTGAAGAGATGAGAAGCATCTGCTCCTAAAAGTCAAGCAATCTCTCTTCTTTCCCCAAAAGCCTAAAAGTTAACCCTTCACAAGGTCATATTTCATGTCTCTACACACCCAAATGTCTTCCTCTAGTCTGACAGCTGCCAACCTCAGTGGTGACATATCTGAAGACAGCATTCCTCCACATGCACAGACCTTCCTGAAGAACTCCTGACCACACCTTGAGCATATGCGTTGATGAAGAGTACCTCAAGAAAGAATGTGTGGAATCAAATGTGTTAAACAGACTGGAGTTACAGGAACTGCTTGCACATTTTCAGCACAAACTATAACCAATGATTTACTCTTTTTAATATAATCTGACAAAAGAGGTGTAAACTGAGGTGTGTCGATAAAGCTGGGATATAAATGCAATTTTAACCCTGCAAAAGGGTCCCCAATTCCCTAAGGAGCACACAAACCCACAATCTTACTGAAGCGTGAGACTGACTCATCATAACCATAACCACAAGGTATTTTTAGAGGGCATTTAAAAAAACCTCTTTATGTTAAGAAAATAGAGTATTTCTATTTCACAAGTAAAACTGATAAACTCTTAAATCAGCTTTAAACTGGCGGAAAGAAACACCAAAGCAAGCTGCACAATAATAACAATATACAGTGGATTCATTACACTTAGTAGTCAACACAGCATGCACAAAAGTAGAAACAAAAGTAATGACTGCAGGTGCACAGCCATATTAAATTAGATTTAATACAAATGCTACTAAAAATCTGATTTAATATCATAATGCATTAAATATTTATGCTAGCAGTAGGAGTGACTGCATGCTGATCTGAAAGACAACATAAACAAGAGGAAATTAAATATAAAGAAGTTTTCTGGAACAACTCTGAATCAATTCTTTGTGGCGTCACAAATTACAGATCATGTCACAGAAATGTCATAGTGACCTGAATGTTTGATGCCGCAGCACTGAGGGCTCACCTGAGAGAGTAAGTATAGCCGGTGTTCTCTGGAGCACACTGTGGAGGTGTATATATGTGCAGCTGGGAAAAATCCATGGTCATTCTTCTTTGTTTAGACTGAAAGAATTAGGATCCAAGGCATAGAACTCCTTCAGTCACAGCTGACAATTCAATTCAGGGACAATCAAACTTTTACAACACATATTAATAAAAAAACATGCAGTGTTTTGTTCAGCCCGTCTCTCGCAGGTAAGTTGTTTTGCAAATGAGCTCAAGTTTCTAACCACATTAAGATCAAAATAAAAACTGGGTCTGTATATGGAAAACAGCAGCACACCATAATCCCTGCTCCTTCCCTCCAAATTCTCCCTTCACCATTTACTAACCGACATTTCAAATCAACACACCACCTGCTACTGCTATGCTGCACACACTCCTGCCAGAAAAGCCAGACCCTAATGAGTGCTACTGGACATTTCTCCTCTATGGGAACACAACAGTGATAATGTGGAAGAGAGTTGGCCGACCTCTTCCTGCATGCTGGCTGTAGTTGACGGAGGCGAAGCTGTAAAGAATGATCGGTCTCTTCTCTGGTCAGAAACAGGTTTCAGCTGAGACAAGACAGAGAACGACGATCCTCTTTCCATCTGTATTAAGTAGACTAACCACCAGGACAGCTAGTCCAATGCTGGCTGCTTGAGTAAGCTTGGTATTATGAAACAGAGTAAAACGGCAGAGGGGTGGGGCAGGTCCTGAAGCAATGGGCGGGAAGCAGCTGCCCTGAGGGTTGAGGCACAGAAACCTGCTCTGTGTGAACAGGCTGTGCAAATAATACATTGCTGTGACACACACAGAGGAACCAGGCCACCACCCAGGCATTCGGTCCTGCAATAAATCACGTTTGTTGTTCTAATGGTTTGTGTTGATTTGGTTTTATAGTTATTATAGCAGGATGTGGCTCCAGCTACAGTTTTGGCAAACTTTCTGTCACTTTGAACATTAATTAAAAAATATTCAGTGTAGCTGACACAAATATGCTTCAATGTCAGCAAACACTGCGGAATATGAAAACTTTTAGATTGTTGTCTGAATGCAAGTCAAAATGCATATACTCATAACTTTGTACATGTGTTTTCACATTATATAAAAGGTATACGTTTACTTTTATATCATAATAAATGTGTTCATGCCATCGGATAATATCTGGCCAAACCAAGCAAGGAGCTGCAAACCACTATGCAACTAATGATTTCAACGGGGAAAAACCCAAACTCGTAAATATTACTCCACTCACATAGATGAAAAACATAAGTAGAGAAGTGCAACAAATTAATAGCTTGTGCTAAAATCCACCACTAACTCAAAATCCTAATCAAATCCAAGTCTCCAAGCCCCAAAGAGGGATAAGGGGAAACAAATACCCAAAAGCTAAAGGAACTACTTAAATTCACCCAGGATTATGTTTTCCCCCCCTCCTCATCCTCCTCCTCTCCCTCCACATGTCATCTCAGCCAATGCGGTGAATTGCTTTGGACGGAATTTACCACCAACCTCCTGCAGTGCAATAACCGCGCAGTTATCAATGAGCTCATCCATCGACAGACAGATTGAACAAAAACAGAGCATGAAACATTCCAGCTACAGAAAACGTGTGCAACGTGAAGAAATATCTCCTACAGCTGCAGTTTGTCCTCATATCACACGTCTGTTTTGCTGCCTCCTTTACGCAAACCACCTGCGACAAACACGCAAACAGCTGAGTCTTGAGACTGGGCCAAAAAAACTCTGCTGCAGATATATTCACCTTCATTATAAACAGCAGACAGCCCGGGCTAATAACATGTTAGTCCCGTCACAATCTCGTGTTACTGAAAGCTAAATTTGGAGCTAGATGCATTTAGCGACTTAAAGGCTCCAGCGACGACGCGCTGTCCCGATCTGTCTCCAACACGTTCATTCAACGCAAACAAATCTCATTTCCTAAAAACTGAGTGAATAAATGTAATGAAAAACAAAAAATCTAAAGAGCAGTACGGGTTGTTGCAAACATAGTGGCGAGATTAGTGGAAATTACTCTTAAAACGTAAGGCCGGAGATGCGTGCGCTGGTAAAGGAGAACAACAAGGACAAAATAACTCGATATAACGCAAACTGTAGCTGCTACGTGGGGTTATTCAAGGCAGAATGTCAACTTGCCCGCGTAGTTTGACTCCATTGATGTTATTGTTATTCCTTCAAAAGCGTAATCCCCAAAAATGGAACAGGATCCGCGCATTACAATCACGCAAGATGCGCAAAGTTGTGCCTGCATCCCGCCGCACGGATGCCTGGAGGTTGATAATTACAGCGCACCTTCAGTTATAGCGCCGTGTTTTCTGTAAGAAAAGCAGAAAAGTTTGCAAGCAGCTAGTGACTGATACTGCTACTGCACAAGGAGCAGATTTCCAAAATGGCTTCCCGGGCGTAACAAAGCCACAAGGATCGCTTCCGAGCTGATCCTCCCACTCTCAGGCCTCCATTGTCGGCCAGGGCGCCCAGTTTGAATCTATTGGAGGAAAGCAGCGTCTATGCTGCTGCTGACAGGACTCAGTGATGGCTCTGTTGATGCTGGACCCCTAACTTAGGGGCCCTAAGGGGCCCCAAGAGACACTGCTGCACATCTGCCATTATTAAAACAAATAAAATAACAATAAATAAAATAGACATATTTTATCAGTAGCAGCCTTTTAGTTTTCAGCAGAGTTTTCTGTTGTATGTTTTATTAGCAAGTGAAATATTTTACATGTTTTTTCTACTTAATAATACTCTAAACTGTCTACAATTAAATCACAGTTAGGAGGGGAAATCTCTGAACTGTAGTAATGTATTGTTTTAAAGCCCATTTTCACAGAAATGCCAACAGGAAAAGGTTATTACTATGTCACCACAGTAACCCCCCCCCCCCCACACACACACACACACAAACCATAGAGTGCGTTATACAGCAGCTTTTTATTCTGCCAGCCATCACCTGATCTTTTTTCAGACATACCACCTTCACTGAAAAAAACCCAACTGTCCCATTTGATCTCTGTAGCGGTCTGCATTTAGCAAAAGACTAACGAGTCATTTTCAGGCTCAAAACAAAAAAATAAAATGCAATAATTTACTGTCGTGTGCTTGTTTGGGGGGGTTTAACGTTTGCTTTACTCACCTGCATGAACAGACTCTTTTGATAAAAAAAAAACTGGACCCAACAGTCTTGATGAAGCACAAAATCACACTAAAAGTATGCAACTAATGCAAACAAATGTATGTTAATATGCCATACCTTACCATACCATCTAATATAGAACATGATCCAATTACCGGTACCTCCAACAGATCAATCTGGGAGAGACTAAAGAACATATGAGGGTGCGGAGCGCCTCTGGAACCATTAATAGATGACATGTGGGAGACATGTGGGTTTTCCAACAAAGATGTCATCACATTTGGTATTTGGGAAGTTTGATAGCTGACACCACCTTAAACCTTAATTTAATTACCTTTTGTTGATTGATTTGACCCCTTTCTCTGTAGTTTTGTGGGGCTAGATGCTGCCTCTCTGGAGGATGCAGGCACTGTATTGGGACAGCTGTTTCATATAAGGCTGTTTAGGTAAGTGGCAAGTGGAAATGTAATGTTCATCTTAACGCCAAGATGCATGTTTTCAAAGCAAACAGCAGTGTTATTATGGTTAACTGCCACTGTTTGTGGTGAGTGGTGTATAGAAACCCTACAGGATACAATGAATGAATCAATGTTTTACCACCCTCAACAGGCTAATAATACAGAGCCAAATCAAACAAGCAGTCAGTCTCCTTTACAGGCAAATCCAGATCAAAATAATCTCACTGCTAAGAACCTCATTACTTCCTAATTTGGCGTGTAATGAAAAGAAATCTGGATGAAGAAAAAATAAAACCAAGGAAAACCATTCAAACGAGTCCAAATACACACGTTTATGGGAGGAGCGTGTTTCCCACAAAGACACTTTCAGTCAAGCCGGTTCAGGTAACTAGGTTTTCTAAGTGGGAGTTAAAAAAATCAACATAGGGTGCACATTTCTCCAACCTTCAGCGAGAGAGCACTTACACAAGTCATCAAGAAGAGCAGCAGAGGAAATAAGGAATGAAACCCTTTTTACTGAGACAAAAGCACTAAAGCTTGAATCACTAAACATGAAAATGTACATCACATAGAGCAGTGTTTCTCAAACTTTTTCAGTCCAAGGACCATTTAACCTTTACAACACAAACTCATAGACCACCTGACTCTAAACATCCCAGGAACAATCTGCTAATATAAACCATTCACAAGTCTACAAAGTCAAAGTCAAAGTCAAAGAGGGTTTATTTGTCACATGCACAGTTATACACAGCATAATTGTACAGTGAAGTGTATTTTTGTACCTGCATCCTTTAACATTAGGAGAAGAAAATCTTAATGTTTATGAAATAAAATAAAATAGAACAGATTGGAAGGATGTTGGGTTTTAAATACGATAATAAAAATAAAAATAGCAGCATACTTGTGTATATTTGTATTCTTATTTACATGTGCAAATATAAATATAATTTGGTAGATGCTTTTGTTTTGTTCAATGTTCATAATTAAGCAAGCGGACAGCCCGATCGGGAAGAAACTCCAACAACACAAAATGCAGCTTTTACAATATTTTTATTGTAAACTATCTGTTGTTTTATTTTTTCTTCTTTTAAGTGACCCTGTCTGAAGCCACTGCTCCATAGTTATTTGGATATAAGAAGGGTTTGGTGTAGCAAAACTGAGTGTGACAACGTTTTCAGTTAATTCATATAGATTCAGATTGTCGTGTTGTTCACC
>JBAMHV010000022.1:11299538-11320569 GCA_037177535.1 Pseudomugil gertrudae
TGTTGTTCACCTTGCGGACCACCAGGGGGCGCTCACAGACCACTAGTGGTCCGGGGACCACACTTTGAGAAAGGCTGACATAGAGGGATCAGTTCAAAGCTTGTTACAAGGTTAGAGCACGGTTAAGCAAGGTCAAGTTTAGTATGTAACAATCTATAAGAAACCTTTCTGCAATGTAAGCTATTTTAGTGAGAACAGTATATAGGCTACCTACTGCATCTGAGATTATTCCAATAAAAACAACGGAGTTTTATTGGACTTTACACAGTGACCCAGGATTTAACTGTTATTTATTTAATTAACTTAAATATGAACAGAAAATAAACATCTTATAAAATGAACACCTTAATCTGAATCCTGTACTGAACTCAGCGCGCGTACGGCGCAGAGGCGCCCCCTGCTGGACAGTAAAGCTATTTTATTTATTAACCTTACAGACAGAATGTTTATTCATGTAAACAGAAAACACACAGTTCACACTTGTTTCAGCTAAAATAAATCCTCCAATGACCGGTGTCCGTCAAGCCAGTTGTTTATCACAAAGTTACTAATAAATGTGAAACATAATGCATGTGAAACCACCTAGATAAGTAGATTCTGTACAGTTTTAAACCCACACACACACACACAAATACAGAAACACAATCAGTGTTTCAGCTTTAACTAAAAACCCTATGCCAGCACATAAGTCGGGCAGAAGGGAGACTTGCAGGATTGTAAATGAACATCCGCTTCTCCTGACAGCTCTGGATGACACGTGTGAAAATAACTTTAGAAAAATTCAGCAATGCAGAAATGTAACTACTTACATGTAGACTGGTGAATATGTAGACTCGCAGTTTACTTTGGTGTTTCTTAGCAAGCACTTGGAGCCAAAATATGCTGTTACAAAGAGGACTGTGTGATCTGTCTTTCCCGCACACCGTCATATTTTTCCATTGTGACGCTGACGTCACGTGGTCAACCCATATATAGTAAAAATGGCCTTATATGTAGTTTAATAACCCTCCCTATTTTCTCCCTGAAGCAAAAGGGCGCCACTTAGTGGCTATTTTAGAAATTACATAAACGCCTTATTTTATAAGAATGTATGAGAAAGGTCAACTCATGAAATTAATAAGCTTAAACAAAAAATAAAACCTTCAAAACCTTAAAAACATTACAGTGGGGAGCAGAAAACGTTAAAAATAAATGAAATACAAAAGAAAAAGTTAAATTAAAGTCAATAAAATGCATGAAACACAAGTTATAGTGCAATTAAATAACATTTGTGATGAGATAGAAACGTTTTAATGTTGATTTGAAACTGTTTCAGCAGATCTGCAGAAGTTTTTTCTACATGAAACCTGATCTGACTCTCCATGTTCAGTTCTGACTGGGAAACCTGGTGACCTGAAGGATCTGGTTAGTTTATAACAAACCAGAAGATCCTTGATGTCCATCCATCCATTTTCAACCGCTTGTTCCCAGAGCGGGGTCGCGGGGGGGCTGGAGCCTATCCCAGCTGCCTACAGGCGAAAGGCGGGGTACACCCTGGACAGGTCGCCAGTCCATCCAGGGCGATCCTTGATGTATTACTGTCCTAAAACAATTCAAACTAACAGTAGGAGTAAAGCCAGTGACAGGAAGCCAGTGTAAAGATCTGAGGACTGGAGTTAGGGACTTTTAGGGAAACCTGCGTTACATTAGTAAAATGAACATTGATAAGCAACTTGTATCAGTATATCAGAGTTTATATCATTGTAACTAAATTATTTATATAAATATTAATATAAAAGGAACATTTATTGTTCTAGTTTTCAATTAAAAACAGACTTTGAAGATTAATAATCAGTTGAAACAAACAATGTCACATTAAATAGACTAGGAAAAAAAAGTTGTTTTAATTGTGTTGTTAAAAATATGAGTGTCTGGTTTAATGCACTTTTTTATGGGTAGTCTTCTGAATGTAACGATGCTTTGAGAGACGCTTAAACTGGACTGAAAGCTGTAATGGCAGGAAGACAAAACCTGAAAAACGGGTCACTTGCTATCTGTGACATGGTTGTGACGCATTGGCATTGTCCCTGAGGTCACATGACCACATTATGTGAAAGAGAAGCTCATTGAGCCTGTGCATCAGCTTTCATCTCAGACTGTACGGGTTTAGTCTGCAATAGAAACATGAAAATCTGTATTTTCGTAATGTGTGTATCCTACTTTCTACCTGTACAGCCTCAAGACATGGATCACTGTAAGTAAACTCTAAAATGAACATGAATGCTTTAGTCATGTCTAATATCGTATTATACTGATTGTTGGATTTAAGCGCTCGCTTGATGTCTGTTTTCTTCCTGACAGACTCATATTGTGAGAGCTGTCTAATGGCAGTACGTGGTATGTTGAACTCAACTTGCCTAAGAGCTTGTTTAGCTTATTTTCATGTAGCTGCTCTTTATTTCCTTTTAAGGCATAAGCACATAACTCTGCAAAATACTACTTTTTAGAGATGGAAAAAGCCATGCAAGACATCCCAACTGGGAGTAAAGAGTTGGTGGTAGAGAAGCTCCTCACAGGCCAGTTATGTGAGAAACTTCAAACTTACAATCATGATCATGTCCCTAAGGAGAAAATAAAATCATCTTGCAAACACTTGCTTGGTAAGATCGGCTGGAATATCAGAGGATTTTCAAGGAATTGTATTTCAACAACAGTCAGATCAATAACTTGTTCATTTTGTTCATAACTCCTCACCAGATTCACATCATGACAAGGTCCATGATGCTTTAATGAAAAATGAGCCGAAAAATCTGGACATAATCCTTTGTTATGAGCTGTCTCACGCATGTGTTGGGATCAAACGCCACGCTTTTGAGGTAAGCCTTGCATATATAGCCATCTATGAATCATATAAACATGAGTTTACTAAATTAAACTAAGCTTTTCTTATCTTTTCCCTATTGAACAGGATTCCAAAGCCACTTTTACAGAAACTGCCATTGATGCTTTGCTTCAGGAAAACAAGGAAAAAGTGCGCATCGCTCAGCCCATACACACAGGTTCACCTACACACAGAGATGAGCTGTAAAACAGGAGCATCACTTTGCTAGCTACAATGTACTCCAGTGTCATTAATAAAGAAGCCATTAAAAGATATAATCTTTCATTCACAGATGAACAATGTGCAGCTACTGTATTTCTTTCTTTCTCTGTAAAACAAATATAGCTTTGTGAGGGCAATCTTGTGACCTTAACTGTTGCCTTGTTACATCTAATAATGCAATAGAACTTTTCTGCAGAGAGTAAGAGTTTAACCCTAAACGTGTACTAAATGCTCAATACCGAGGAAGACAGAATTCATCAGAACTTGTTTCAAATACAAAATGTGGCACTTTTAGTCCCATCCTGTCCAAGCAAAAAGCACAAAATAAAGGAATCCAGCCTTTTTATCTTTAAGACCTTGACTGCATTAGTTAATAAACCACTGCTGAAATAAAGCAAGTGTGGCATTTGGAAACATTGTCCCAAAAGAGAAAAATTCCTCCACCCGGCCTCATGCTCCATGTGTAATCTAAATAGATGTTCTAACTCATTTTGTAATGTTGTATTGTTAATAGCACATGCATGTCATCAGCCAAAATCATCTTTTAATACCAGTGTAACAGGGTTATATAATAATGTGGAATGCTCCCAGATAGCAAGAAATATTTGGCTCAAACATGGGCTTGACTGACAGCATAGATTCCATCTGAGTGGTTGCCAAAACTCAGTCACATGACTACAAGTGGCACACATGAAATAGCTGTAATCTGTGTTCCTTCTATTTGGACCACTTCAGGTCCATGAAACAAACACATTCTGTAATTTATGTCCAAGACAGCAATCTACATCTGGACTACATGAGGCCCACAAAACACTCGCCGTAACCCATGTTCAGGCTGGCAACTGCCACGACGACCAAATCTAGCTTACACATCACTTGCCAGTGTTGTAACTAAGCCAGAAAGAGTTTAAATAAGGCCAAAACATGTGTGCCGTCCTGGTCCCTGAGGTGCTTGGTTGTGGCAGGTTGGGTGTCGACCTGAGTTGAGTGGTCAAACACTGCAGGCTGGCCCTGTCCTTGTTGTCAGATGGGGCTTCTACCTCTGGGGATGGGTGTTTCTCAGGCTAGTGGGGCTTTAAGCCTTCAGCTCTACTAGTCATTAGGTGTCCGGCATGGCTGGTAGTTTGTCTACCTGGTCTCCTGAGGCCTCTGTTTTGTGGATGAGGGGCCTTCTTTTAGGTAGGTTCATGGTTATTCTTGCAGTGGGTTGGCTGGGATTCATGCTCTGTGGTGGCTGCTCAGGGTTTTGGGTCTCCCCTTTCTCCCCCACATCTTACCCTGGGAAAATCGCAGCATAATCACCCATGATTGAAAACTATTTATTCCTTATATTTTCATTCATATTCACTAATACAGATATGTGTCATTGTCTTGTCTAATGGGTTTTATTACCAAAAGCAGCAGTTTTAGTTTATGTGGTTAGTTTTTGGTGTTTTGGTGGCTGTTTCAAGTAATATATTTCCCAGTGTAATTTCTTTAATCCTCATTATAATCGCCTATATATTTGTCTCCTTTTTTTTTGGCTTTTCTCTCTTTTTCTCATGTACACCCTTCTTTTATGTCCCCTCATCAGGATCAGCATACACGCCAAAATAAAAACTTGCCAAAATAAAGAATAATGCTCAGGTATCAAATCTACATAAAATATTCCATCATGCACTTTGTTTGGAACAACACAGGGACCAGACCATCATTCTGCTTGCTATGATACCAGATAGGACAGTTTTTTTTTTATAAAGAAAATTGAAACATGACAGTCTAAGCTTATGAACATGACCTTATGCTCCTCATCTTGAATACCCAAGAACCTACAAACTCACAGAGATCCTCATCCAGAGACTAAAGCTTGGGCTGAGAGAGAACAATCGTCTCTCAAAAACTGAACTCTTAAAAAAATCCCACTTAGTTTGTGCAGTCATGGAAGACTTGCCTTTGGCACTGTTTATATGAGCAGTGCAGGTTGCTATTGTGTTTTGTATTTTTGTTTTTTATTACTGGCCACGTTACATTACATGGCTAATGTTTATTGTGTTGTTCCAGATGGAAATGTTTTTAAGGTGTGGTTTATTTTAATAAACCAGTTTCTTACTAATGTGGTTGTATATGATGTGCTTTTTAATTTGCACCTGTACATGACCATATTTAAGTTGAGTTTTTAGACATTTTTGCAAAAATGGACATTGCTATTCCTTAGAACCTAAGTGTTAGGAGATTCTTTTTTGGCCAGTTTTGTGAATTAAGTCTGATCTCAAAGTAACTCAAAAGTACAAACATCTTGGTTGCAAGAACATTTTACTAAAGTTAACCTTACTTAAATAATTGTTGCTATTGGAACAAACAACTTAGTATTTTAAACTCATACTTCTGAGTCATAACAAGTAGGCCTACATGGCAAGTTAAGTAAACTTACTAGTTTTTCTGAGTTAGAGTAACTTAATGATTAAGTAAATTGTACTTTGTATGTGATAGTTACAGAAACATATAATACCTATTCCCTAGAACTTACTATTTTAAGTGCAATCGGTTTGCATGATTTTTCCAAGTAGGGTGAAATAATCAGATTTTACAGTGAAACCAGGTTAATTTATAAAACTATCAGGCTATAATGTTAAGTTCACGATCTTCATGCAGAATATATTAAGAAATCCAAAATATGTCCTCAACAGGCAAATAATATACAAATGCCTAAAAAATGAAAAGATAGCTACTTGGAGCTGTGAACTATCAGCGTGTTTATGTTAAAAACAAACTATAAACATGATTAAGGTTAGTTGTTCTGCAAGATTTTATTCCATATTTTAATTTATATTTTTATTGTTTCTCCAGTTTCCTTGCCTGAGTGGATGGAAGGAGGCCCTGTGATGGACTGACCTGTCCAGGGTGTACCCCGCCTCTCGCCCACTGTGAGCTGGGATTGGCTCCAGCTCACAACGGGGAAAAAGCGGTAGAAAATGGATGGATGGATGGATGGAAATCTTTTAAACAAGTGAACAAGTCGCGTGCTACGTATCGGAACGTGACGCGCCCGTGCGTCCTCCGCGCGCTGCTGTTACTGTTGGAGCCCGGAAGAGTCGGAAATGATGATGTTAATGATGGTCAAGCCGAGACCGAATGAGGAAACGTGAGAGTCAGGGAGTCATTGCTAAAGCCGCTTCCTTGTTTGTCGGTGCGACTTTAGCCAGCGGCTAACACTTATCGGGAGAGAAAAGGAAGGAAGACAGGCTAGTTAATTCTCTCCATTGTGCAGGTACGAGAACGGTCATTAGCGGTCATTCTGCACGGCACATCTGGTTCTAACCTAAGAAAAGACAAATAACTGATTAATTACACCGTAGAAATGACAGTGAGATAACGTACTGTTAATACCGAGCCACAGAGAGGAAATCATTCCCATCTTTGCTGTGTGGCCAGAGGCTGAATCAGCGTGGGGGTTGTTGCACACTATGCAGGCAGCATCAGAAAGACCTCTGGTCGAATTCAATCCTCAACTGTGGGTTATGATTTGACAAATAATGATATTAACACCAATGCAAATACGTTTTAATCGCTTTGATTAAATCAATCAATCTTTACACTCATGGGCTAACGCCCTGTTACATTATACCAGAGGTCTCATAAATAGACTCTGTATTGATTAAATCCACTATTCCAAATACATTTTCATGAGAAAAGGAGAATAGTCACCAGCCAAGTCTAATAGACAAGAATGGGAGGAATGTGATGAGTGAGATAAAAAAAAGCAGTGCAGACAGGCTCTCTTTTGTTTATCCTGTTTTTCCACTTACAGTATAAGCCCAGTGCTTCTGGGTCAGTCAAAGCCTATTCAGTGGGACCTCACATCTCCAAAGAGTTGTGATCTAATCCATTATTCTGCATTTGACTTTAACAGCTGGGTGACCAGGCTACATGGTGTGTATTTCCTGCCCGGATTGTGGATGTGTGGGTGTGCAGGGATGGAAAGCTATGAGGAGTTCTGCCTGCGGAGTCTGGCTTCACTGCAGGAGGATGGAAAACTCAGGAAGAGGACGTGTGAGCCACTGTGTTCCCTGAAGGCTCTTTCTGTCATCCACTTTCATGGAAGAGCCGTGCTTTCACCTCTGGTAAGAAACAAATAAACAAGCATGAAAGCCAATTTCAGTGGAGCAAAATAAGATGAAGTTTAAGAAACCATAGCTGATCGATGTTTTAAGAGGTTATGATATGGACTGATAACCACAGAGTTCCTCAACTAATATTGTCACTTTTTGATTTTATTTTTTCACAAATCATATCAGGAGTAATTGTTTACAGGTCACTAATGTTTATTGTTTTGTTTTTAATATAAATGTTGAGCTTTCATAGAAAAATACATTTTTAGCCGTGGACTTTACAACCTAAAAGATGAAAGATGCCAGTTTAAATTTAGTTTTACTTGCAGCACTATAAAGTTGACGTTAATTTATGAGAGTTACAGTATCAAACAGTGATTAATTGGCTGATTAATTGATTCATTTGGCTTGTTGTTGTAAAGAAAACATGAGGCCCATTTGTAACATTAAAAGAATTCGCATTCTATTGAGTGGTGCCAGTTTTTGGGTACTCACCTTTATTTTCCTGTTTGTACAAGTCAAAATGCCTACTTTAAGAATCTATTAAATCAGCAGTTGGCAGGGAAGAGAGAGAAGGTAATTGATGATGAGGAAAATTGTGGCTGTTTGAAAAGCTCGCGCTTGTGACTGCTGACGAAATGACTTCTCAGGAGGAGCCACATGACTCGGAGGCCAGTGTGAGGCTCTCTGTTCCAATAAAGCACATGTAAAAAAGATACCAGAAAAACACTGACAGCTTCTACAAGAGCAAAACAAACCTAATAAAAATTATTTTAGTCTTCAAACACAACAAATTCTGAAGTTTTTTTTTCTTTTAAAAGGAAAATGTGGAGCAGCTGAAGAGATGGATGATTGCTAAACTGTGTTTTCTCTTCCAGCTGAGTGCAGAACAACGCGCTGAGATGTGTGGATACAGACTGAAGGCGGTTCAGATGGAGCTTGACAGACACAATCGAGAGAGAAACAAACTTTTGACTCGAGTTCAGGGAATTTTGGAGCAAGCTCAGGTAAGCCACACAGTGTGGGGATGCACCTGAGAGTAGAGTGTTCCTATGGAAAGCAAAATGTTTTAAATGTAATATTGCATATAGAAGATCATCTATAACATGCCACAGCTTGTGTTTTACAATCTTAATAAAAAATAACGCATCATCTTGTATATAACTATACATTGTAAATAGAAAATCTAAATGCTCTTATCCATGTTAAAGTAAGTCTGTGTGCCAGTGGTACAATGTAACAAAGTTCCACAGTCTCTGGTGTCAGTTTTAACTTTGACTAAAAGTTGTTTGAATTAATTGTTCCCTCATTGGCCTGTGCTATTTTTACTACCTCAGATAGCCCATTTTTCTTAATATCCAAAGCAAAGTCCTTGCAAATAGTCTGTGCAAGTGGTAGTACTGTGCAAAACTACCTTTTTTTCTTTACATGCAATGAAAAATAATTCAGTGATGTGCTAAAAAGTGTAGTTAAAAATGGAGTTAATACAGAGTACAACACACAATCGCAGGTTGTATGATTTCTGATGGAATTGAAAGTCAGTAGTTCAGGCTGTGATTAATCTTCAGCATCTCTGGACTCTTTTTGGACAAGCATTTTAAGCTTTGTCATATTTGTGAGTAGGCTCTCCAGGTAAAGGACTGGCTGAAGCTCTTCTTTGCAAGTGGATTGAACTTTGTTCTATTATCTGTGAAGATGATGCAAGATCTTCTTAGCACTTGTGTCTATTGATTTTTTTTGTCAATGTCTTGTGTAATTTGTCATGCCTTTGCTTTTCTCCCCTTGTTTCTCTTACCTTAAACAGCTGCCAGTTTCTTAAGGACTTTGCCTTCAGATACGGTTCAGATGCTGTAGATAACATTTAATGTTGTGCCTTTTCCAAGTTTCCTCAATTTCTAAGCCAAAAGTGCACACACCCTTTCAGGATATGCCAAGTTTTCAACTAATTCCCTAAAATTGGTCTTATTGAAAACTTATTGATGTTCACAAAGAAACTTTAAAAATATTCCAGAAAGTTTGGAGGAATATCGATCAAATCCACTTTAAGATTCTAAGAAAGTCTTGCTTCATGGAAGCAAAATATATAAAAATAAGAGCTGATTTAAGACTTTTGCAATGCACTTTAGTGTTTTTACTTCTGTGTGTATTGAAATTATATAAACAGAAAATATTTTAGGCGTAGACAATCAGTTGTAATCAGCAGGGTTTGACAGAATTAGTGGCATTAACAGTTTAGAAGTTTCAGCTGCTTTTGTCCTTTTCCACAAGCTCATACCAAGCTCATTGTTTTGCTCAGGTGCATAAAGTTCCAGCTAAAGAGGATGACAAGCAGGAAGTTTTTAAACCCACCACAGTCAGTGGCTACACCTTGGTGACTGATTCTCCTGGATTTAGGCCTCAGGCAAATGAGACTGTGATGTCAGGCTCTGAATCTCCAGTCCCGAATGGTAGCAGGGCAAATCAGGAAGTGACAGTGGAGAAGCAAGAGAAGAGTGAGGAAGAAGAAGAGGAGGAGGATGAGGACATAAGTTTGGACAGCCTTCTTAAACGATCAAGGGAGTATGTAAAGAGAGAGCAGAGTCAGCAGGCAGTCATCCACAGCATCACTCAGACCCCACCTGAGACAGCCAAAGAGGAGAAGCGCTGCAGTCCCATGAGGGATGTGGGTGTTGAATTTGGATTCAGTCTGCACCATAGCCCAATTTGCCCGCCTCCGGTCCAGTACCAAGCTTTATATGGCCCCAATCCACAAAACTCAGCAAGTAAAACAGAACAGTATGCACGTCCACCCAGTCCGGAGTCCAGCATTCGTCCGCATCAGCTTAGACGCAAACCACGACCAGTTTCCACTGGTAACATCCACATTTCTTTCCCCATTGGCCCAGCAGACCTTATCCCTCGAAGCCCAGGGAGGTCAGGGGAAGGTGCTGGCATGGCAGATTGGGGCGAGGCTTTGTCAGCAGGTTCAACATCCACTGGTCTCTGGGTCTCAGAGGAGAGGGATGGAGGTAGTGGTAATCGCCGGTCCAGTCACTGTAGTACCAGTCCAGTGCAGGAGCACGAAAACCTCATAAGTGCCTCACTGCCCAGCTCAATAACACACCGTGATCATCTGATGGGAGGATTTCGCCGGCGCTGCCACACACTGGACAGTCAGCTGAATACCTATCAGTCTATAGCAGAGCATGTAGATCGCAGCCAGGAGAGGGTTCCTCGCTTCATGGCGGGTGTTACATGGTTGGCTCCAAATCGGCGCGCTCCCGCATCCTCATTAGGTGAGGTAGAGAATCACTCACCATCTCTGCTGAGGGCACGTCTGACTCCTGACTCAGCCACACTGAGGATGGAGACTGATGACCTTCAGGGGCCAAGCAATGGCAGGAAAACACCAACAGTCCTCAGAGGGACAGTCGAGTCCATCAAGACAGGTGAATTTGTGTTTATTGGTTCAATCGACTAGTTCACGTCATAGCTTTTTGTATTTTTAATGCAGGATTTGAAAGTTTTCCCATTGTTATGACCTTTTTAATTGTAGACACATAAAGTATTTCTCTCTGTACACCAGCAGAGGAGGTGCAGAGGCGAGCGCAGGCTCTGGAGGACAAGCAAAGGCATCTAGAAGAGGAACATGCCTTGCAGATATCGATGCTCCTGGCTGAGCAGGAAAAAGAGCAACAGCACCTCTGTCTGGTCAGCTCATGCATTTACACATTCACATGTTTTAAAGGGCAATGGCACAGTTTTCCATGTTTTCAGCTTATCTTCAGTACCTAAAGTATGTTTTTATCTGAAATTAAACTCAAATAATAAAATAAAGGTTGTGGTGGTATATCATGCTGTTTAGTTTAATATCCGGAGCCAGTTCAGGTTCAAACTGCTGGATATTTAGCTGATGTTTAGCATGAGAATAGCTTATTTATTTAAAGTAATCTACCTATGGTAGCTTTCTAGATCAGATCTGCATGTTCATAAGTCTCCATCAGCCCTTTACCAGCCTTCTTTTTGAGCCTCCAGCAGTTCAGATAACACTTTATACAAATCCGCTTGTTTTCAGGAGGGCAAGTCCTCCAGGAGAAAATTTCCTTCTTCTTAAATTTTTATAAACTATTTTCTGAACTATGATGGATGCTAAGTTAGTCTGTAGGTATCCATGTTTAATAATTAAGTGGAAATAATCACGTCTGGTTCACTTTAGATAAGACTAATGTGCAGTATTTCATCAGTTTTCCTGCAAATGATCATGAAACACTAAAAATCTGTTACATTTATTATTGGTTTTATTTTCAAAGTTGCAGAAATAAAAACTAATCTCCATGCCCTCATTTTTCTTGCTCGACAGTAAAGATACTTTAAGCATAGCGTTTTTAAAGGAATACTAAGTCTGTCTTTGTTCACACTATATTTTTACTTCATTCATGTTTGCAATTTAAAAGCAGTGACTGTTTTTATACACAGAATTTTTCTGTTTACCAGCTTGCAGAGACGGAGAGAAGGCTGAAGGAGCAGGGAGGTGTGCAGGCGGATTCGTGTGGTTGGAACTGTATGTCTGTGAATGGTAGCTGTCCTATCATGAGCCCCTCCTGTCCAGGACTGAGTCCTATCCACACACCATCTGAGCGATCACCTGGACACAATATAGGTAGTTTTACTTCCTGCTGTGCTGGGAGTGTCTGTTGTTAAGACTGCATATGTGGATGTAGATTACTAATAAAGCATTAACCCAGAGGAAACCAAATCAGAATCATATTTGTAATGTGTTAGTTACTTTTTAAAAAATATTACATTAGCTCTAAAAAAGCATGGATAGCTGAAAGTAATGTTTTTTCTTCTAGTTCTCCCCAGTCCTGTTCCTTCTACTTTGACCTCTCCCTCTGTCCAGCCTCCTGTTTATGTATGGGGCTCCACTTGGGGAGCAAACAGACCTCGAGCAAGACTTAGTTTGGTAGGTAAAACCTCAGAGAGACACTTACTGATGTACTTGCATCTCTGTTTCAGAAAGATAGTGAGTGTACATACAGAGGCGTGTAAATATGTTCATTGTTAAATAAAATGTGCAAACATGCTAATGCAGAACCTCCTCTTTCTATAAATATGTGTGTGCGTGTTGTTTGTTTCAGAAGGGCTTTCAATATGACTCATATAGTCGTAGTCATATTGCTTGAAGCTGCATCATGTGTGTTGAAATTACACGACATTTATCGCCCATTTTTAAACCTTGTTCACGGCCCCATATTATCTTCTTTCTCTGTGCTTGCAATGTGTTGATGTGCAGGTCCTGACTGCAGAGCATCAGAAAGCATTTTGTCGAATTGGCGCCATCATTCGTGGCTTCCTCGTACGCAGACTTCTCCAAACAGAGAAAGTCAAACACCTGCGTCAAACCGTTTTGGTGAGATCAACATCTTACATCCATGCAAGAAGAAGACACAAAAACATCAGCAAGGTCACTTTTATCTGAATAAATAAATCATAATTTTAGTCGATGACTTGTGCCTTTTTGTCACAGGATACACAAGAGTTCATCCGGTCATTTCGGACTGAAGCTGCACAGAAGAAAAACACTTACTCAGCACAAGATCTCTCCCTACAGGAGAGAGTCAGAGCCCAGGTATGGCTGTAATTACTGTGTACAGACAGCAGAGATCCTCCTTCTTCTGTGTTTATAAGGCTCTCTTCTGTCTCACAGTTACGTGCAGCCCTGTATGACATCCATGATATCTTCTTTGGAATGCCTTTGGAGGATCGCTTAGCACTGCTACAGCAGGACCGAGAGCTGCGTTCAGAGAGGAAGCTACGAGACCTGGTGAGAATACAGGCTGCTGATCACACAAAGCTAAAATGAATCAGAAGGTGACATTAGTGGCTCTTAAAGGATAATTCAGGCATCTCGTAATTGGTCTTTCTCTTAACTCCCTATTTATTTAAAAATATTTGGTTTGTAAATCTAAGCAATCTAACCTCATGAATGCATTCTAACTTATTTCTGAGCACTCAATAAAATGGTACAAATAGGTAAATATTAGAAACCTGTAATGAATAGAAGCTTAAGTCATATTGCACTTTAGTAATAAAGATGCCAGGATAAAATGGCTTTGGATTTCCTCTAGAAGTGCTTTGTCTTAAGCTGTTCATTTGGTTTATCTATCATAAACTGTATTAAGCTGTTATTCTCTGCAGGAAAAAGCCAAGTGTCCCAAAGACAGGGTGTCTCTCTCTGCTGCCACACAGAGGTCTCTAGACAGGAAGAAGAGGTAACAAGGGAACCTGTCATCAACTTTCCGATACCCTTTCATATATATTTGGTTTTAGTGAGATCGACGGGTTTAATGTGCTCGGTTTTTTTTCAGGATTGGTGAATCTCCAGTGCAGGTCAGAAAGATGCAGCACAAGCCAAAGAGCCCCACCACCAACAGGTTCCAGATGTTTTATTAGGATTTCTTTGTGTTTTAGTTAAATTTATTTCCCAGTCTGTTTTCTTCTTTATTAACCACATTTTTCTCTTATTTCTTTCTCTCTTTTTCCAGAGTTCAGAAGTCAAATCAAGGCCAGAATCCTCCCACTCCAGGTCAGCTGAAACGCCAGGGGTGAGTTTACACTTCCATATGTGTAACATTTACCATTAATATGAAACATGGCAGTAAATAAAATGATCTCTTCCAAAAGTTCTCCATTTACTGACATGCCCTGTCACTATAACAATATTAAGTTATTGAAGCATCTGCAATTTTCACATTTTTCATGTGTTCAGGCTTGTTGATGAGTCAGCTGTTAAGGCTTGGATGCCTTCCTGGTGGGGATTTATTTAGAGTATTGGAGTGTTTAAAATGTATTAATATATTTTTGATCAAGGAACATATTTGTTAAACAATATGTTTCACCAGATGTTTCCTCAACTTGAGGAATAAATGATATGCTGGTGTTATACTATAAGTGGATGCTTAGATGTATAATGCTGTTTGTGTTTCAGGAGCTGGTACAGAAAGACTCCAGAGGAGAGACTGAAGCGCTCTGATAGCCTGAAGAAGCAACATTCTCTGGGTTAACACATTTCCTGAACTGTGAACTTGATCTTTTATTAAGAAAAGTTTCACCACTTACTCATGTGAGCACTACGATTGTGTTCAGGCTACTGATTGTATTCACGACCACACTTTAGCCCATCGCACATTACTGTTTAGCCTCCTGCTGAAATGATTCTGTGAAAACTGATTTTTATTTTATTTGCCATGTGAGCAAATGTGAGTGTTCAGTATTTGGGCAGGCATGTAGAATAAAACAGCTGTACTTTAATGCAAACACGTAGAAGGTCAGAGCTAAATGGAGACAATGATGATGTATTTATTAATAAACTGCTTATAGTGCTTCATAAAGTTACAAATAGCAGTTTTATTTTTATTAAAAATGGAAGTTTTGTGTGTAGAGTTTATTGATATGTTTTTGTTCAAGGGCTTTGTATACCTTTGTGTACTTTCCGAGCTTTTGGTGCTAAGTTTACATTCATTCAGCGTGTTTCACCGTTTGGCCTAAAACCAAAGCCAAATGAAGAAACCTAAATACATCATACTGGTATTTGTTTACACTCTGTAGTGCTGTTACATGACAAGATGCACAGCAGGTATTCAGTACAAGTTTCCTTTAAAAACATACTGAGTAAAGGTGAATAAAAGTAATGTGATTGTTATGAATATCTAAGTACGTGTTACTGAATTGGTACAGTCAGTTTAATGCAGTGTCACACTGATGCTAAATACTTCACTGTGTTTTTCTCTGATATTGCTGTCTTTCAACAAAATGCTCATTTATTTAAAAGGCCACATTGTTGTGTTTTATATTTAAGAATAAATTATGTAAACATTTATTTGGAAATTCTGGTTCTTAGTTGATGCTGAAGGAAAATACTTTACAGTGAGGCTGTTGGGAATCAATGAACTACACAAGAGACGGCTGTGGGATATATAGCTTTTATTTCATTTTGGTCTGTGCTCACATCATCATGTGAGCACAGAGATCACATCACATCATCACAATTCTTTGTAGCAGACAACTTTTGTCAGCTATACCATACATGCAGATAATCCAAATGATTGAGGTATAGGTATGAGGAGAACATCACATAAACAAATCATTCAGCATGTAATTATTTTAGTGTGTAGCATATGAAAACTCAGATGCTATAAAGCAGGCTTTATCAGTGCATTAAGTCTTCATTTAAGGGAATAATGGGCTTCACTTTTAGATTTTAACAGTATCATAATGCCAGTGAAATATATAACTAGTATCACTCATCTGACCAACATGTTTGCTTTAAAAATGTACAAAGGTTTTACAAATTCAGTAAGTTATTTTCATTGTATAGACACAACCCACATAAAAAATCATTTAATGATATAAATATTGATGCAAAAACATATTTGACTGGATTAGTCAGCCTTTTCTTTCATTTTTTTTAATCGACACAAAATGGGCAAGTTGCACGGTGTGCTTTGCAAAAAGTCGTTGAAAAATAAGCCTAAAATGCTCAAGACCATTTATACAACAAAAAACCTACAACAATAAGAAAGATTTATACAGTATTATAACCACTGTTCTGTTTTTTTTAACATAAGCTTTAATTGCCATTTGCCATCATTTCTGCTGTTCAGTAAAAACACTGCACACCATGCTGCAAGCATCTAAGCTGTGCACACTCAATATATCTCATATGAATTTGGCAGTGGTATAAGCCAACCATCCACATTCACACATTTACACCCAACATCATCCAAGTAGAACGCTTTTGCATGTTCTGTCCTCTTAACTCTTACAAAGATCATCTTTGATGCATCGTCACAATTTATGTATTGGAACAGAGCTTCATCTACAAAGTCATACATGTGAGCCACAATGATCGGTACAGCCTGGCACGAACACCGAGATGTGCAAGAGCAATCCTCTTTAAACAGTAACATTAAATGTATTTCTCCACATAAGCCATTCTTGAGTTTAACAGCACTGTCTGAATCTTTGTAGTTTGCTGAGCTGTAAACAGTGTTGCCTTTTATAAAGCTATCAAACGCTTCGGCTCTTTTGGCATGGACCGGTCGATTTAAGAGTCCCTTTATTGCTAGTTTTATGGAATCTGTGATTTCAAGGGGGCGTGACTGTCCCAGGGGTTTGCAAGAGCTGGCTCCATCATTTTCTGGCAAGAAAAACTCCCCAAATTCTGGATGATGGTTAAAGGTCAATGAATTTAGGTGGCTGGGTATGTGCTGCCAGAAGAGAAACCTCTCGCAACAACGTCCAGGATCAATATTTGTAAGCAGCCACCTTAAACATTTGTTGTTTCTTTCAAAGTTGAAGGCCGATGTTGCCCATAGAGGTCCCCAGTGCTGTACGCTATCAACTAGGTGTATCAGCTGATGACAGTTAAAAGAGACATTTTCTTCACCGTACAATGTCTCCATGCCTTTCACAAAACAGTTTAAGTACTCACGGGCCAGCTGCAGGTCATATTCTGATACTGCTTCTTGTAGCAGGATGTGAATACTGAAGGACAAATATAGGTAATGTGTCCGATATGTTAGAGGTAGGACACCAGGCAACACACCAATGGCGTAAAACAAGAGAAAGGCTCGCCACTCTGATGCTTTCCAAGAGTCCCAGCACTTCACAGATTGTGCTTGACCCATTTCTGTCTGTCTCTTTAGCCGGTACAGCTGTAAGTCCATTTGCTCAGTCTTGTCACCTACATACCACTCTTTCATTGAGTTGACTGGATTCAGCCACAGAGACATGAGCTGTTTGGACACACCAAGCAGCACTGAGTGCACATACTCGGGTACAAATCCCAAAACAATGTCAAAGAGGGGAAGAGAGGATAGCAAGGACCTTCCTTTTACTCCCTTCTTTGGAGAATCCATGTTTTCTGCTTCTATTGCATCATCCTCAAACATTCTCCTAGACCTCGGAGCTTGTTTTGTCTCATCGTATGGGTACACCCTTGCAGACCCACAGCCTTTTTTCACCATCACGCCTGGGTGCAAGCACCAGTCACAACCGTATTCTCCATTGAACTGTTTGCAGTTCCTGAGAAGTGGCCTTGCCACAGCATCAGAGGAGCAGATCAAAGAGAAGACTTTTGAAGAGTGCACTTTGCCGCTGCTGTCTGTCCACTCAAACGGTCTCTCGGCCAAATCACGACATTCATCTATGAACGGCTTTAGAAACACGTCCATGTTGGGTCTCTCTTGGCCAAACCAAAGACCTGCTACTATCACACGCTGTGCTCTATGCGTGTAAGGAAGTTCGTTTATTACAAACTGTAGTGGCCAAATTGAAAATTGGGGTTCATAAATCGGCACGCCATCACAGTTCCATGTGAGCGTAAGGTCATCCATACCCAGACTACTTTGTTTCAGGAGATTCTGGTACATCAACCCATCCTTTACGTCTTTAATGTCATCACCATGTTTATTTGAGGTTTTTAGTAACAATTCAGAACCACAGTTCTTAAGAATGTCTTTTAAAAGATCTTTCACAGGTGAAAACAAAAAGAAGTTTCCACTTTCAAAACTGCTTGTTGCGTTACAGTTTTGGCAGTCAAAAGCTGGGATTGGCTCCAGCCCCCCCGCGACCCCGCTTTGGGAACAAGCGGTAGAAAATGGATGGATGGATGGATAGTTTTGGCAGTTCTTACAATAAAACACAGCAGTGATGTTGTGGAAAAGATGCTGAGACTCAATAAGCAGGTTTGGGAGAAGAAATTTCAGTAGAGCAAGCAAACCTCTCTCTGCTGCTGAGGTCAGCTGGTGACGCAGAATGAAGAGAATGGTTGCAAGCCGGCCTTGTTCCTGAGTGACTGGTGCACCGGGGTAAATCAGATCATCATGCTTTAGAGAGAAAACAAATATTTAATTATGCATGATGTAAGAATTTACAGTGTTAAAAGATGCATCAGCATTAGTTACCATCTCACGGTACGCATCTCTGTCAGGTCCTGGAGTAGACTGCAAACGTGGTGGAAAAAGCGAAGAGTCCTGCATAGAAGGGAGTACTATATCATGTAATCAGGCAGGTTTCTGGCCTACACGTGGTTTATTAGGTTTTCAGCAGAGTGTATGACAGAAATCGGACAAATGTGAGCACTGAGGACACTTTCTTAACATAATATGACACATTACCTGTAAATAGTTTCTGAGTCTCCTTCGAAATTTTACTCTTGGACCAACTTTTGGGATTAAGATGTTCATGCTGTCGGACTGCTCAAGACCAAGAAACGACTGCCTGTCAATGCCATGTTCTGCAAAGAGATATATTTTTCACAGTAAAATGATTTATTGTTGTGCTGTTAAGTTGGTAGTATTTTTTTTCATGAATGTCATCGCCAAAGCAGTGATGTTTTACCTTCAAATATCTGAATTAAGTTGCTGAGATCCCATTCTGTTAATTTATCCCGGACAAAACTGCACGTCCCTCTCTAGAGTGTGTCAGATAGACAAACAGATAATGTTTGACATGAGAAATTTGGTCTTTATTACAGCTGGAAAAGTCACGATCACCAGACATGTTAAAGGTTAAATGTTATTTTTGTGTTTCCTTTTTTAAATCTCCAAGTGTTGGTTTAGATTGTTCAATTATTTCAACAGCTACATTAAACCAAAGTTATTAATCATGAATAAGTGGTGGCTGTAGCAAAGGAGGAAGAGCAGTTGTCTACCAGCTGGAAAGTTCTCTAACTATACACATGGGGGGGGGACAACCCCATTTTGTCTATTGAGGTGTGAATATGTGAATATGACATGCACTTTCAAAGTGTTTTGATTGGTCAACATGACCGGAAATATGCTACAGTCCATTAATCATTTAAATGAACAGCAGTTGCTAAAAGAGACACATTGCAACAAGATTGTTTTACAAATTAAAATAATTGTTATAATGTCTAATAATTGTTGAATATGAATAACTGGAGAAAGAAACATATGCTTATAGTTCCTTTCATTCAGTGCGAGTGTAAGAAATCCTACGAGCACAGCACATTACCTGCAGATATTCCCCAAGTCTCCTTTTAAATTTAACTCTTGGTCCAATTTTAGAAATCAGCTCATTTAGCCTGTCTGAATCTCCAAGACTGAGAAAAGTCTCCTTGTTGACGCCTTCCTCTGAAACACAAACAAAATGTTGCTTTTAAAGACACTGTGGGAAAATGTCATCTATTGAAAAACATACTAAAACATGATTTATACATTTAAAACAGCTACTTTGGACACTTAAAAAATCCACATGAAAATATATATTATTTTAGAAACACACATAAACCCTCACTAAATGTGATGAACCTGTTTGAGCACATCTGTAAAGTTTGATGAGAAAAAATGTTTTAAAAAATCTTTATATTCACTAAATCACGTGTCAAGCTCCAATCCTCGAGGGCCGGTGTCCAGCAGGTGTTGCTGTTTGCTTGCACTTAACACACCTGATGCAAATCAAATAGATCCAACAGCTTCTTATCAACCTATTAAGTCACTTCAGTCAGCTGTGTCGAAGCATGGAGACAACAAAAACCTGCTGGATACCGGCCCTTGAGGACCTGAGTTTGACACCCCTGGTCTAAATGAATTGATATTAAGGTGGATTTCAACATTTGCATGTACTCAAAATTGTTCCCAAAATGTTTTGCACATTGATAACTGCTTTTTCTCCAAATCGATCTGTCAACATTTTTGTCATACATGTAGTCATAGAAGTAAAAATGTATAACAGAATGTGTGGCCATACCTTCAAATCTCTGTATGTACTCACTGAAGCCCCATTCAGTTAATTTGCCACAGATGAAGTCGGTTGTCTCCATCTGAAAATGGTAACATCTGGTTATATACGAGGTCTCTTAGCAGAGAAAAAAAACTAGTTAAAGATTTATTTTGTGCACTATGTCATTGCCCCCCTTTCTTAAAAAAAGTTGAATCACTTTGCAATCTATGTACACACTACACGATTTGAGAATAGTTTGTAACACACTAAAAGGCTTTCAGGAGTGGCAAACTCCGGTTCTCAAGAGCCGCAATCCTGCAGGTGTTAGAAGTGCGTTGCAGCAGGGAAAGCCCCAACACAACAGGATTTAGGGACCGGAGTTGGCCATCCCCGCTTTACACAATGGGTCTGATGCAAAAAACGACAGAAAACTGCAGATAATTCAGAAGCAAAACCAAATAGCCTACTATAATCTTTTCAACAAATACGGGCTAAATACGGTCGCTCCGTCATGATAAACGTTGAAAAATAAGGCTGAGATAAGTCCGTCTTTTTCAGTCAAAATTTAGACCAGAATTAGACGTTGAAAGTGTTTTTCTTGTTTTTGTGAAATCTTTTCACCCTTAACACTTTTCAACTAAAGTTAAACGTTGTTTGAACGCATGGGTGTTCTGTCTTTTCAACCAAATTGCATGATGTGTGCTCGCAGATGTGAAATTGGAAATAGGTAATATAGAAAATCACAACCGAGGTAAAGTTAGTTTGATGTTTGATATTCAACAGATATTCGGACACCCAGATAGTTTCATCTCCTCTGACTCTTCCCAGGCAGCGCTATCAAGGTTTTTCCTTCAATAGCTCCTAGGTCATGTGACCTATTTAACTCAATCCACTTTAAATTAGTACTACTAACCTAGGAGTACAATGCACAGCTCGTGACCATAGGTGAGGGTGGGGACATAGAGCGACTGGTAAATTGAGAGCTTCGCCTTCTGGCTCAGCTCCCTCTTCACCACAACAGACCGGTGCAGCGTTCGCATCACTGCAGACGCAGCACCTCTCATCCCAGCCGCTTCACACTCAGCCGCGAATCGCTCGAGTGAGAGCTGGAGATCAGGACCAGATGAAGCCAACA
>JBAMHV010000022.1:11320669-11331729 GCA_037177535.1 Pseudomugil gertrudae
GAACAAACTGCCGGTGGAGATTAAACTTTCACCAACTGTAGAAACGTTTAAATCCAAGTTGAAAACATTTCTTTTTTTATCTAGTCTGCTTTTAATTACTTTTATTTAATTTATGATTTTTATTGTGATTTCTGCTGTTTTTATGCTTTTTCTGTTTCAATGTAAAGCACTTTGAGTTGTCTTATACATGAAAGGTGCTATACAAATAAACTTGCCTTGCCTTGCCTTGCTGTAGGACCAGGGCTCTGCTGCATGTAACTGCTTAGTCTGATGTGGATAGTGTGTTGGCAGTTGCAAGATAAAGGCATCAATGCCATGGACTGACCTGTCTTTCTTTAATTAGACCCAATTGTCTTGACTGGGGCTGACTGATAGCCTGCAGACATTTCCCTTAAATGAAATATGAGCAACATCTCTTTAAAACCAGAACTCTCACTCTTGAACTAATGTCCTTGGACAAATAAAAACCAAAAACATTAAGCCTAGTCTTCTGATGTCCAATGAGAAATGAAAAGGACAGCTGAACTAAAATTCATTTTCCTGTCATTTTCTTTGTACATGTTTCAGGCTTTCTTTTTGCAAGCAAACAAAAAAACCCAGACTTTCAGAGTTCAATCTCATCTGGGTGGAGTTCCAGCTGGAGAGCAAATCCACCTTGTTCAAACTAAAATATCCCTCTGCAGAGCTTGATAAAAGTTGGATCCATTTGATTTGAACCAGGTGTGCTGGGCTAGGAATACATGGGAAAACTTGCAGGGTTCTGATTCTCAAGGACCAGGGTTCCTTACCCCTGCAGTAGTGCATCGAAAATCCAAATAGGTATGTTAAGGTACTTGTATAGAGCCTTGTTTCACTAGTGAGGCCTCTAGTGTGCAAAAATGTCACTAGCTGCTAAAATAGTGATGTCTGTTAAAAATGTGAAATGTGATCACATGTTCACAGTGCACATATGGCAAACTAGTGAATAAAACTGTCTGATATCAAGGATATGGATTAAATCAGGGGTGTCAAAGTCCAGTCCTTGACTGGAGTTTGACACATGTGGATTAAATGATCAAATGGCTTGCCATAGCATTTTAATTTTGTAAAATGCATAGGTTAAGGATAATATAGAGCCAACAAAACACCAACACAGAAGTCAAAGGATGAGGAGTCTGGTTGAAAGTGGATAAGATTGACAGACTTTATTAAACGGAAAAGAATAAAGGTACAAAGTTTTACAAATTACCATTTGGAGGAACAGCTTTAAAGCTATGATTAGTCAGACCTCTGGAAAGGTTCTGGTCTGAGGAAGAGACATACTGTGCATCCATGGTTATCATGAACATTTTCCTCCTAGCCAAGGCTGAATCATAGGCTCATTTCTGGATAGTTAACAGAAATGTCTCGTATCATAATTAATGACCAGTATTCTTATGACCCAAATGGGTACTGCAGACTCAAATCCTGAAGTGAAGCTGAAGTTTGTCCTGAATATTCTTCATCTCTTAAACTTTTATCTTGGTCCCACTCTGGGAATCAACATATTTAATCCAATTGAAACTCCAAGACTTCAAAAAGTCTCCTTATCAAAGCTTTCCTCCAAAACAACAAACTTAAACCTTCATTCGTGTACTCATAACTTTTATAAGTAGGTTTGCACTTATTAGCTGAAATCTGTTGTTAAATGATGTTTTATTGCAACACAACAAGCACACATTGTATCAGCTGTAGTTCTGTCTGTTACTCCATAATGCCATTTCATTGTTCAACAGTCATCACATCCAATATCAATAATCATGTATAAATAATAAATGTAAACTCAGCTGGTTGGTCTGAGTCACTGAAAAAAACATTCTGTCATTAATTAAGAAGCTGAGCACAACTTTGTTTTTTGTTTAAACATCAATCTAAACTTGATTACAAGTACGTAGAAACAACACAGAATGAACCCAAATCAATAATAATAAAAAAAATTAAGAGTTTTAGCATAGAAGGCACTAAATATATTTACAGCACCAACTGAGACAAGAAAAACATTTTCAAATAACTGTCAACATCCTTTAAAATCCTAATCCTACTCTTATCTCATGATTTAAAAAATATATTGAAAGAATTTGACTCTTAGTTTGGATTCAATCGGGGCATCTCATTTGTTTCATCATGGTTTTACATTGTGCATTCATCATAAAGGTAATGGTATGTGCACAAAAATAGTTTACGAAGATACCAATGCTCCCATTAACTTCAAGCATATATATGTAGAAAATGAAAAAAAAAGACTGAGATCTAAACATTTAACAAAGTGGGATTACACTGTCACATCATTTTTTATATTCATTTATTCTGCTAAAAAAACCGTTAGGTCATTGAACATGTCCTGGATTATCATGACCGTGGTGTGTGGAACTCAGTGCACCTGTTTGAAAGAAGAGCATCAGTGTAATTAAAAACAATGTTCATATGAATCCGATCAAAATCTGCCAATCGAAACAATTTAAGTATTTAACATTAAAAGTAAAGTTTTTACCCATTTCATGAGTTTGTTTCCTCTGACATGCTTTTCAGTTCTTCAAAGCATTTTTGAACTGTCATAAACTCCTGTGAAACATCTATAAAACAGTAATTTGTGTCAATAAATACACAATAACAAACAATTTGCATTAATGATTTTACGTAGATATGTCCTCTTTCATAATTAATCTCACAGTACTTCATGAAACCCAGAAAAATTATTATTTTTCTATTAAAAGTGTATAAAAAATAGACTATAAAAACCATAGGTGCACATAGGAATGTTGGAACAACTATAAAGCCAAATGAATGCCATAAAATTATACCATAAAATGGATGCAGCAGTGCAGTTGCATATTTGACTGTTACGTTTGTGATAATCTGATCCACATTATTCCTTTTTCTATTTCTATTATATATCTTCTCTGATATTTGTCCTAATATTATTCGTCTTTTTTCTAGCAAAATATTCTGACACTATTCAGACAAAATAGTTTAAATACCTTTTTAAAACAATCGAGGTTTTCTCTTTTTTAAACCTTTAAAGCTGGAGCCAAAAAGTCTCGAGTTATCACTGGGTAAAATAGGTAAATTTACTGTCGTGTAGTCTTCTGCTTCCTGGTTTCTACCTTTTTAAATAGATGCAAAGGGTCTCAGAAATGATATGTATCAAATATACGTTTGTATCTTTATAGGGTTACATCTCAACCCAAAACAAAAGATTCTATTTTTATCTTTTATCTTTTTTATTTGTTTTACAGAATACAATTTGTAAAAACTCCTTAATCTAAAAAATATTATCATCATCATCATCAATAGGTTTTTATGAAAAAAGACAAATATTTCATCTGTACAAATGAATCATTTGTGTCATGCCAGTGTAATGAATTGCCATCAGAAGTTTTACCTGGGAGGCTGTCGGCGTTAGTCTCATGTGAGAGCTCAACTGATTCCTTCATGGTTGTATCCAGAGACGTTTTAACGTGCTCCTAATTCAGGATTAAATATTTATAATTTAATAAAGTGCAATAATGTAAAAAAAGAAAAGAAAAAACATACACAATCATACATGAAATCATTGATTTCATGTAATTCAAATCACTGACTCAGACATACATACAAACAAATGAATATGGTTTTTGCAGCTTGAAATTTGTAAAAGTTTTATTAAAGGGGACATATCATGCAAAATCTACTTTTTTAGCCCTTAAATTCATGTTTTTGTGCACTTCTAAGTGTTTAGGAATGCAGAAAATGTACTTCCTCCCGATGCTGCGCATATATCTTTCTATTCTTTTTGATCATATTTTTCAGTTGGTTTAATTTTCTCTTTTCTCTATTATGTTTTTTAATCTATTACGCTGCAGTATTTTCAGTTGGTCTGTCAAATAAGGTTGTGGACTTCCAGGTAACCAATTTCACGAATCAGATACGTTATCATTTATAGTAATTTTACCAATAAAATGTTTCTCTGCCGGGAGATTAGCATATCGCTGCTATCAAGCAACAAACATAGTGGAACGGAGTAGAATTGAGCTGTGTCTGAATCAGCACACTAACACTACGTTGCGCACTATATTTATGTGCGTAGTGTGTTTACACTGTAGCGGAAAAGGAAGTGCTGGACTTTCCAAATAATGGTGGCAAACAACACTGCGGCGGAGGCAAATTTGTATAGATGTGAGTATGAAGTTATTTCATTAGAGTTCTAATGTAAACTGCAGCTTGTTACATATCCGATCATTTGTTTGAGATTGCGCTAACCAATCCAGTACAGTTAGCACACGTAAAAGTTAGCAGGTTTTAGCCGTGTAGTGGACACAAAATAATAATTTTGATAAATATGTGACTTACTGCTACTGGTAAGTGGCAAACGTCCAGTATTTTATTTGAGACAGTATTTACCCACGATAGAGCGGAAAAAAAGAGCACAATGCGCACTCCGCACGAATTCCAGTGCACTTAACTTCCCTTAGCCTTGAACTTTCTGTGACCTGGAGGTTTAAAGAGACGGCACCAAAACAAGTCGCTCTAATACGCACCACAAAACAGGGTTATAAGGTGTGTGTGGAGTGAAAATAAGCAGCAATTCAGACCAAAGCATCATGGTTCTACTTTATACAGACAAATAAATTAATGATTTACATGTTAAAAGGAAGGATTT
Organism: Pseudomugil gertrudae; assembly: GCA_037177535.1. Taxonomy (NCBI): domain Eukaryota; kingdom Metazoa; phylum Chordata; class Actinopteri; order Atheriniformes; family Pseudomugilidae; genus Pseudomugil; species Pseudomugil gertrudae. The sequence goes on from JBAMHV010000022.1 coordinate 11,325,327, forward strand.
AAAAGCATGATATATCCCCTTTAAATTTACAAATGTGACGTACCATCAACTCTTCCAGCAGCTTCAACATCTCTTGTTTAGCCTGGTCAAACATGTCCTTTGACTCCAACACATGTCTCGTAATTGTGTCCCTCATGTTCTTCAACGAATCCTTTCCTCTGAACTCTGCTGCTCCTAGAAAAGAGGTTATGACACATTTATATGCAGAGTCATTAAAAATGTGAACATGAACTGTTACAGTAACAGGATGCTGTTTCATGTCTTACTCTTGTAGCAATCTTGCATTCTGCTTTCAATGGTCTCCATCAGGCTGTTGTAGATTTTTTTCTTGCGTTCACGGATTTCCCCTTTCAGTTTTGTCTTAATTCTTTCCTCCTAAAAAAACAATAAAAGTTAAAAAATAAAACCATAATCTAATACTTTGTACTAAATTTTGTACTATGTTAGATCTGTAATTAAAAGCAGTAAATTCAGCACTTCTGTATTCCTCTGCATTAAAATGCACATATGGTAAAACAGCTTTGCATTAAACTAAACAACAGTTCTAACACTGTGTGAGACTGTTGCTTTTCTCATTCATTACCTCTGATTCAATAAATATCAGCTGCAGTTTGACATCACTGTACTTTTCAATGAGTTTCTTTGTGTCCAGTGAAAACATGTTGATTTTACCAAAGAACGGACCATGTTTTCCTTCATTTCTGAAATAGATCAGACAGAAAACATGTTACACATTTAGAATAATGAAGACATTTTTCTATTGTTTGAATAACAAAAATAGAAGCATCAACACATCATCATGTTTATCCATTAAGATTGTGTGATGTGAAAGTAACATTCTTTACTAATTCATATTATTCTTATCATTTAAAGTCAATTTTCTTTTTTTTCTTTTGTTGCTCCTTAAAATCTTACGGGAAAGTCTCCCTGAATTCCTCATCGATGCTGTCAGTCAGGAATGATGCTAACTTCAAGTTGAGGTTCATTTGTTTTCCTTTTTTTGGCCAATGAATGCCACCATTGTCGACTATGCACCTCAGAGTTCTATGAAATCCACTGCCAGACTTTCTCTGAAGAAAAAAATATATTTTAACACATGCAGGAAATAACAACTAACATTATTTATCAGGTAAATACATACTGCTGGATGCAAGAAGGACTCCAAGGTCTTTTCACATGAGTGTTTTGAATTTTCCACTCCTTCAGTGAGGCATTTTTCAAAAACTCTGTAAGCTTCAGACATTGAGTCTGAAACCAGATCGCGCTGATTATTTATCTTGTCAATAAGTTCTTCACACCTACGATTTTTTTGCTCAGTCTAAAACAATAAAAAAAGAAGAAATTCATTCAGTCAGCTTGCAACAATGATTTTAAACTTCTGAAAAATCTCAATTTATCTAAATAACAATTAAATAATTATGCAAAATAATGTTACTAATGCATGTAAGAAATCAGCAATCTTTTAAGCATTTCAGTGAATGTGATTAAAATTAAGTTTAAAAAATGTATTTTTCTTCACATCATTTTCTATAATTTAACAACATTATTATCTTACGGCTTCTTCACATCTGGCCCCTTGAATCAAGGAGAGGATGCCATGAGCTCCAGACACGTAGTTTAATGTCTCTGAATGACAATCGTTGAGACTTTTCAGAAAGTCCTGAAGTTTGGGTATTTCTGTAAATGTAAAGCAAACACAAAAGTACCAGAAAATTCATGATGAGTTACACTGAAATAATTAGGGTTTGTCCAAATATAAGCAAGCAAAATAAATAAATAAAAAATAATAAAGAATCTCCACTTTTTAAACATTTCCTGTAAACAACGTTTTTACACCAGATAATTAGATTTCACCCACCGGTCTCCTCTTTATTTAGATGTTTTCCCTTCAGAAACTCTTTGGAGCTCACTGTGAACACTTTGAAATTGTCATCACTGAAGTGTTTCTGAGAAAAGGAAATGTTCATATACATATAGTTTACATTTACTAATGTAAATGTGAAGCTAATTTAAATGCTGTGCAACCTTTTCTTATTTTTCCTTTTTAATAAAAGGATTTAAACCTCACCTTAACTGCATGGAGCTTGTTGAACTCCTTCAGAACTTCCTCCTTGGCTTCTGCGTTTCTCTTGAAAATGCAATCGTCAGGTGCTGAGCTTTAAGAATAAAGAAACTTTAAAATGTGCAAACCCCTTACAGCTTTCTGCATTAATGCATAAATAAACATGATAGAAGTTTCACACAAACCCTTAAATCTGATAGGATGATTCTTCCTCTGTCCCCGTAGGTAACATATCCTGTGTGCAGCTAAAATTGCCTTTTTAAAATCTTTCCCATACTATGGAGGTCCCTACTAAAGTCCCTAAGTCCTGGTCTATTCACTACTCATTCTGTGTCTTTCTATCTTTCTTCTGAAGCTGTCAGAAAGAAAACTTTATAAACCTGCTTTCTTCTGTTTGTTTACATCAAAACACCATTACTTAGATGTTAATGTTTATAGACTTTCAACATTGTAATTTACTTACGAATCATCCAGATCTTCAATATCATCAGACTTGCTGCAGATAAAGTGAATGTGCTGACATTCGCCTCCATTTCCAATGCGAGGGCTGATATTTTTAAGGATCTCCCAAGATTCTCTTTCAGATGCAGCCCGATCAATACTTGCCACAATCCACACAGCAGAACATCGTCCAACAATCTAAAATGGTATGGTTTGCATACAAAATTAAAAATATTGATACAAATTCTAAATGACAGTATAAACTTGAGTGCATGAATATAATTACCCCTTTCCACATTTCATCTCTGCTCTTGTTACGGTCCCCATTTCCAGGCAGGTCTACGATGGTGATGTGCTGGAGAAGATCATTTTTTGGTACCCTGATAGTCACACACTTCACCAAAGGCCAGTACGACCTCTTCACCTCTTTATCATCTCTTTGTTTTGTGTCATTTCTTGTGTACTTGGCACATTTAGCAGATAACTCTTGAGCCTGCAGTAAATAAAATGTGTGAAATGTTAGCAGAAGCACATTTCAAATCAACTTCATTGATATTTTTCAGCTATTGCACAAAACCAATCATGCAAAACGGGAAAAAAAATCAATGTTTTTCCTTGTAAGTGTGAAAGATTTAAGAAATACAAGTTTAGACAAATTTTACTCACTCATTGGCAGAAAACTGCAGTATTAACTAAACATATCAAAGGATATATCAACAAATAGGTGGACAAAAACACACCAGTGTTTGTTAAAAGTTATTGTCAAGCACAAAAATGATCCAACAATGCAAAGTTAAATTAAATTTTTTGTTGTTTCAAACTTTTGGTTTTTTTGGTGAAAGATTTTTTGATATCTTTTTCATAGAAACTATAAAATGTTTATTTTATTTTACTTACTTATCTCTAAATAGCATCTTATGTGATGGTGCTCCTCTTTGAAAATTCTTCATTAATTTAGTTAATTAGTCATTACATCTTTTTTGCTACAAAGCTTTTACAAACTGAGATTTTCATTCATTCATTTTCTGTAGAGATTAATCCAGTTCAGCGTCGCAGAGAAGCTGGAGCTTATCCCAGGCGAGCACCCTGGACTGGAGCTTTCTATAAAGTACAAATATATATGTTGATGTCTTACTGTGTCGCATGTCAAAGTTTTCTTCCCGGACTTGAGAAATTCTGGAATTTCTCTGAAGTATTTGTTGTCCATGAGGTTCTCAGGTAGTTTGTCTTTCCATTCATCTCCATAAAGAGCTGAGAGCTTGTCAATAATGTCAGAATAATAATCATCAGGATTGTCGTCCTCATCAGGATGATCAGATCTGAGCTGTTTTATTAACCATAATTCATCCTTCCACTCCTATTTAAAAAAAATGTGAAAAAGATAGTTATCAGTGTCATGACTACAATGTTAAAAGAAAATAATTTTGCAGATTAGATGAGCTTTAAAACAGAATCAACATATTGAGGGTTCAGTTCACCTCTTTTGTAATGAATTCAATGTCAGCCTCATACTTTGTGTTGTTTGTATTGGCCTGCACTTCAATCATGACTGAGGTACAGGCACTGATACTTCCAGTGGGCAACAGTTTCTTCTCCCCAATGACAGCGTTTATCAAAGAACTCTTCCCAGCTCCCGTTCTGCCAAACACACCAACCAGCTCCCTTTTATCAACCTTCAAGTCGTTGATTTTAGTCCTGTCAACAATTAAAACAAAACTGGTCATTTAAACAAAAGCACACGAGCACAGACCATATGCATTAAATTCAGAAGAAAACCAATCTGTGAAGAGTTTAATTTAATAAAATTAAGTGATCATCAGCCACACCTTCACCTTCACCCTCCAGATTCATCACCCCTCTCAGCCAATCACTAACTCACACACCAGCAAACCAGGAAATAAAAGGCCACTTCATCATTCATCCTGATAGAAACTGTTTGGAAACAGAGTTTTTCTCTGTGGCTTGTGGATCTGCAGACTTGAACTTTGTGACTTGGCTTCTGGTATTTGTGGTACACGTTGTAAATTAGATAATTTGTTTGCACTCTTAGGAGGCCTGTTTTGTTTTCATTTTGGTATTGTATTTTCATACCTTGGGGATTTGGTCGTCCCAGTTTATGTTTGTTAGGCGTTTGTTATATTACTTTGTTATTTTGAGCAGCTTCTGGAACTCCAACTCTCGTGGTCTAGGACCACTTGTGTGTACCGATACCCACTACAGACTTAAATTCATTTTCACTACCATTACAACCACACAACTCTTAGGTGGTTATGACAAAAACCCCTCTGCCAAACAGGGTCATAACAATCCCAATTAATCTGAAATATAGTAAATTTACAAAAAATTTGTTCAGTAATTCATTAATTAAAAACATCTTGATTTTATGACATATTTTTTGGAAGGACAGCCGAAATGATGTTCAGCTTAAGTTGATTTAGGTAAAAAAAAAAAAAGACCATTTCCTCACAGAGCATATATGTCCCGATTCTTCTGTTTTTGCCCATTTGAGACCTCCACACTCGAATACTTAACACACACTTCGACCAAGTGCACACTTTGTGGAAGGCCGTCGGGTGTAGTGTGGGTAGGGTTGCCAAATTTCTCAGCCCCAAATAAGGGACTAAATAAACACATATTTATCTTAAAACTGTGTAAGAAGAATTGAAAAAGACATGTCTGCCCATGAGCTTTATGCCTATTTAGTTATAGTAACACTTTTGGGTGAATATTCTTTATAGTGCTTGTAGATTAGAGGCATTTACCAATTAATATTAAAAAAAAGTATCTCACTGCTTCTCTAACAGCAGAACTTCAACTCTAGTATGTCTCTGACTTTTATTTACACCTCATTCCCATGTCTACAGTGGTCCAGTACTGAGATGAGACCTCTGCCACTGAAATCCACTTTAAATCAAAGAACAGATATGTTTATGTGCTGTGGCCTACAGATGTTACTGAAAAACAAAGCTATCAGCAGAAGCTTAACAAACTCACCACAGACGTCTTCAGTCTCTCCAAACAGGTTATGTTTGGTCCTGAACAGTTCAGTCTGGTTCCAGTTTAAACCTGGTCTCATCATAACAGTGTAATGGGATATAAAAGTAGTGCTGCTCTGTTTGAAGCTGCTGCTAAAGGTGTCGTGCACTCAGGGCTCTGGATATTAGGGATAAAACACACTGTCTCTTTGTACTCTTTGTGGTGTTAATCCACCTTAAGTTTGACGTTTCAGATGTTTATAACTCATCTGTGCAGGTTTAAGTACAGTTGTGACACAGTGTTTGAAGGAGGACTCCATCACAAAGTAATTAGGTATCACATCAGGCATCTCAAAATGTAAATAATTAACGTATCACGGTGAAAATCAACTACACATGCTTTTCTGTTTATTTATATTATGCTGCCCAAAACGCTTGCTTTATTTATTTATTTTTTTGAGTCTTTTTTTTTAAGCTTTTTATCAGCTGTCAGTTTGGGTCAGTTTGGGTCTTTCAAGAAGACTTTTCACAATGGCGGAAGTTGTGCTACACTGGAGTCTCTCTGCATATCTTTTTTTCCTGCTATTTCAAGACTTGTTATTAGAGTCTCCAAGGCAACGAGACTTGTTTACCAACGGGATTTACTGATAATGCTCTCCAAATTCAAGACTATCAGTGAAATAACACTTCAAATCCCAACAGAGTTGAAAAAGAGATGAAGATGCAGGGCAGGAGTGAAGCAGAGAGGAAAAACGACAGAGATTTAAATCTCTGCCAGATTTAACGTGCGATTGCTAGCTAACAAAATTGATGAGCTCCAGGTGCTAACCGGGTCTCGGAAAGAACACAGAGTGCAGTTTTATGTGCTTCACCGAGACATGACTGCATGAACACATCCCAGACTGTAATGCGTCTGTACACGGCT
>JBAMHV010000022.1:11341112-11351625 GCA_037177535.1 Pseudomugil gertrudae
TCCAAACGATTAGCAACTTCTCTGAGTAATTCTGAAACAGACTTTTCTCCCGCTGCCATTCTTTTGCAAACGTGTTGGATAATGTGCTGGATAATTCATAGTAAAATGTTTCAACTGTAATTGTGCTCCATTGATGATTTTGTTGTAGATATTTTTTTCAGAGATCTCTTTTGATTGGTCTGAATTTCAGCAGGATGGCCCTTGGGGTATCTGAGGTGGTGTCAAACAGACTAGTTGGATTTTGAATTGATGCGTGTGACATGACATTAAGTGGAAGTGATTTTGTACATCTCTAAGGATGCAAATAGTATTTTCCTTCCATGCTCACACGTCATCTTGTCAAATCCTTAGTATTTCCCTGAGGTTGTAATAACATACAAAGAAAAAAACAGACCAAAATTTCCTTTGACCTTTAGGGTATTAGCTAAATGTGCTGTATTCCTGGCCTGACATCTCAGGAATTTGGTTTCTTTAAACTGTCTCACCAGACACATGTAGCTGTTTTTACCAGAAAGTCTCTGATAACTGATTCACTTGACCAGCTGTTCCAGTGAATGTAACTGTGTTAGCATACTGGAAACTCGGTGTGACTTTGCAGATGAGCGTCCCTGTACACCTGCTTTTAGTGCCAAGCCCAGCTGACCAGACCTTTCCATGACCCTGCTTAGTGCTGACAGCTGTACCCAGTCACCATGGAACAGCACACCACCCCTGAAACAACCAAACAATGGTTCCTTCAAGACCATGTCCCTTGAGGCGGACAGAGAGCCAAACCAGAACTTGGGCAATACCTGACTCAGCCCAAAGCCACCCAGGTGTGTCACAATCCAAGTGGCACAAAACAGCTCTTCTATTTACTACCTATTTATCTCATTTTGCCTCATTTCCCTGGTCTAAATTTGTAATTGTGCTGAGCCACAGGGGATTTTCCTGTTGTCAGGTTACTTTCAAACATTTGGGAAATCTAGAAAAACACATTGGTGGTCACCTTGACCCTTTGGATATGAGATTACCAACTAAGATCACACTAGAGAGTGGTTTGAAGCAGCGGGACAAATAAGCTAAACATAAAAGTTGAAGTGCCAGTGGGTTAAAAAAAGAGCCAAATGTAAACCTGCAGAACACCTGTGTTTGCAGTTTGTTTTTCAGTACAATGCTGCTGCTGTGTGTGTTTTTGAGGCCTGAACAGTGACTTCACAGAAAAGGGTCAGCTTCAGGGCATTGCTTTAAAAAGAGATGCTGTGAGTAATAACGAAAAAAAACCTGGCTTTAAAAGAGCAACGCTAAATGAACTTTTCTTGGACAAGTAAAGTTACACAAGAAAATGGGAAGATAGCAGATTATGCAAACGTCATCCTGATGAAGGGGAGTATAAAACAGAAGAGATTAAAAAAATAGGGATAAGACATAATTGCATTTTTATTACATGTTTTTACATTATTGTCTTGACATCAAGGTTAAAGACCTGCTTCCTAAGTATAAGTATAAGTATAACTAGTTAATAATGTCTTTTTGTATCTTCATATATCCATTCCTTTTCTGTATCTATATAGCCAATGTTTTTGCAGCCTGTAATATCTCCTCTGCCACTCAGTGTGTTTCTGCATGTGTATGGAGTGTGTCTGTGTCTGCTATTAGCCAAGAATAGTTCTAATGTAATGATGAGTTGCACAGGTGGAGGAAGGGCAGGTCTCTGCTTAATATAAGGTAGTTTGATTAGCTTGGTGTGTACAAATCCAAAAGAGACTAATGATCTGGCACTGTCACAAAGGACCTGGGATTTCTTCCACAGAAACACAATAGTATGTCAACATTAGAGTTGGGCATTTATGGAATGAAGCATCCAGGGGCAAAAGAAAAAAGAGTCAAACAAAACTTTGTCTATCTCTCCCTCAGTTTCAGCCCATAAAAGGCAGCAGCAATGTTGTGTGATGGATTGCAGAGGATCCTATGACTGAACAGTGTGCTGTGGTGCCACTCCACAGGGACCCTGCAGTTTCTCCACTCAGTTTCATTCAACTATGACAGCATGCAGGAAACCCCTTCTCCTACTAAGCACAAACATTACATCCTGCCTGAATCCCCACTCCTCTCACCTATCACTGCTATATTCTAATTGTGTGTTACAAACTGCTCCTTAACAACCTGTCCAAAGGCACCAAGGGGCCCATCTATCTGAGAGTGCCTCTAGAATCACTCTCACTTCTCATTGTTGGCATGCATAATTCCCCCTTGTGAAAACCATATATGCAGCTGCTTATACATACAAATATGTTTATACAATTAGGCATGATGTTATGGGCTATATTATGCATTAAAAGGAAGCACTCATGCATAAATGGAAGAATTCTGGTCCCATTTTAGATTCCTGTATGGAATACACCTTTTCAGTTTAATAAATCTTAAATCAATCTAAATAAATGGAAAAGCCAGTCCTAACACGCAGGAGATGCACACATCCACACATGCATTTTAACAAATGTTGACGGAGCAGTGACCATCCCGCGACTCTGCAGGGTTCTAGGAAAACTAACAATGTCCTGTTTGCTTAAAGGTTCTTCCATCCCCTATTTGCTTCCCACATTAGTTCCTTCCCAAACCAACATCTACTCCCTTCAAATCATCATGATCTTAAGTGCAACTGTTTATGTCACACAAGAAACTTAAATAGAAATAAAATAAACTAAACAAAAATGAAAACTTGACTCAAACTAAGTGTATAATCCAGAAAATCCCTTCCATGTCCATTGCCAGGATAAGCATGCAGCTTAACCCATCATAGGATGTTTTTAGTATACACTAAGCACACTTTCTTTAGGTTTCTAATCAAGTGTGAACTGTGATTCAATGTTGCTTTATAAAAACAACATTCCTCTGCTGTAAATGGACTGTGTTAGCTCTGGAGTGTTTCAGTAACAATGTTCAGACACCCTGTATTTGGCAGAACATCAGCACCTATATCCTAAATTACATTACAAGGCGGTGATTTATCCTGTGTGTGTATATATAGTTTCATCACTTCATACTTAAATTCCATCTTGATTCACTGTCAGTGGAAGCTCCCAAAAGAGGAACTGGCCATGCTTTTGCAGAGGTTTAAGCACAAGATCACGTCCTGTAGTTCCTGTCTTTTATTAAGTCAACACTTTACCCTGACATCACAGATCTACAGCCACACTACCTGAGAGCCAGAACCCCCCCTCATCCTCTCCATACTCCCTCATAATTCTCCTACCTCTTCTACTTTTTCTTTGGCTTTGAAATTTTTAATTTACCAAATCTGTCCAGGAGGATTTTTAATTTGTTGCTTAGCCCAAGAGAGTATGACAGGGAGCTGGGAGGGTGTAACAGGTGCAGTGGGAATGATGTCCACCCCTCCCAGCTATGACAATAGATAAAAATGCCTGAGGTGCTTATATTTTATCCTGTCCATATGCTGGAGTATGTTTCATACAGTAAATCATGCAGTTTTTTGTAGGCCAAAGCCCTTTCCACTAACTTTGCACATTTGAGCGCCTCATAATCAGCCACACAAAGCAGGGGTCAACAGGTTAACAAACACATGCCAGACCTGCACCCTGTAACTGAATATTTTTCTTTAGATTTTTTGTTTTATTTTATTAAAAATCTGAGCAAATAAAAAAAGGTTGTGAATGAATCTAATACATTTGGTGCTTTTCTTGCAACTGTAAACTGGCAAGTCTGTGCATAACTTATATGGACAGAATTTCTAGTAACAGCCGAGATGTTAAGGGGATCCAGTTTGGTGACCTCAGGATTGCATCTCTGGTTTTTTGCAGATGATGTGATTCTGTTGGTTTCATCTTGTCAGGACCTCCAGGATCACATCTGATCAGGATGCTTCTTGGATGTCTCCCTGCTGAGGGGTTCCGGCATGTCCCTTGGGAGAAGATTCAGAAGAACACCCAGAACACACCTATCTTAGGCTCCTGCCCCTGCGACCCGACCCCAGATAAGCAGCAGAAGATAGATGGATGGATAATGTTATTATGTGTTTATTCAAGGGGAATTGTTGGCTCATTTTTTTCAGGAGACTTTTTGTGAAATGTCCTGAAATGTTTTTTTTTCCTTGTAAATTGGTGAAATAGAGTAAAACTATGGTTAGCTATAGTTTCAGGCCTACTAATAAGAATGCAGAAAATTTCCTTCAAAGGTGTCTGATGTCTATTCCTCACCATACAGCTCCTCTTCTCACAATGAGAAACGTTTGTGCATTTGTTAAACTCCTGGCCTTTTCAGCGAGCCCTCGTGAGTGATGGTTTTATTAATATTCAACTTTGGCCCATGGATCAGGGGAAAGAATGGCAATTTAGAGAGCAAAAAAGAGCTTTCTCCATGTAAAGCCTGGTTGTGGTACATTAAGACGTAACTTTTTTGATCCCTTTGGGATGACTCCTTCAGGAAAAAACTAAAAACACACTATAAAAATAGGCAAATCCGCAAAGTGAAAATATACTGTTAAAAAGTGGCTTAGCAAGTTTTTAGAATGATTATTAATGACGAGACCTTTTCTCCTTTTCCCCTTGTCATTCCTTTTTGTCTTCCATTAACACTAAAAACAAATCCCAAATTATTCAGTGGGAAAACATAAACACAAGCATATGGAACTTTACTGCTGAGCAAACACACAAAAGACAAAGTGTTAGCTTCAGCCCTCTCAGAGAAATCCTTGTTTTGTTGGCAAGACTGTGTTTGTGTTCATTTGGGTTTATTTAAAACTTTCCAGTGGGCCTGCTGCATGTTTTAGGAAAAAATTAAATATCGCTGTGAACTATTGAGGGTGAGAGGTGTTAAGGATCCAGCACAAAATATTGACAGACAAAATGGAAAGACTTACTGAGATGCATGCAGCAACTCGCAGATCTGCACCTTTTCATATTGTTTGTATTTGTTTCCTGTGTATGCAAATTACAGTAACACCCTGCCCCAAATAATCTGGCTGTTATCTCTGAAGAGTTGCTGGACAGCAATAATCACTTTAAAGTCAGACAGAGACAAATGTGAGGATTCGATCTGCAGATGGAAACATTTTGAATATTAGAAAAACTAACCCTCTCTGACCTACAGATGGTGCAAGATAACCAGTCATCATCAGTCAGGCTTGAACCACCTGAGATCCTGTATTATAGCAGAGGAAACAACACAAAATGTGTGATTCCTAAGTTAGCAAATGTGTGCCTGTTTACAAAGAAATTAGTTGTTCTCATTATAGATCATTGTAGGGGAGGTGATTTAGAGAGGGAAACATTCATGCTGCTCCTACCCTGTAATGGTCTTTCATCCAAGCTCATGCACAGAGACTGAAGGAGCCCAAGCTCACATGTCTTTTAGAATGTAAATAAAAACTTATTTGTGTGAGTACAATTTAGAAAAAAAATTAGAGTAGAAATGATTAGTGAAGTTAATTCTCTTGAAATGTTGAAGTTTCCTTAAGTCTCTGTCAATAAATTCAATGGACTCTAAAGTCAAGGTTGGAAATAAACTTTAAAATATCACCTTGTTCAGTGAGAGTTTGTCTTTTTTAAACCAAAACATGAACTAATAATTAATTGGGACTAGTAATTAGGACTTATTCTTGAATGCAGTTATGCACTTTATTCTTACAATATAATAATCATTGCATAAGTTTCTGTAGAGAAGATTGTGAATAATATGCCATCTTCACTGATGCCCAGTTGATTTCTATCTACCCAGTGTAAACATATAAAAGCTATATCTGAATGTGGGAGCCCCTTTCTGACTGTTTGACTGTAAAGCAGTGGTGTTAGTGGAGGCCTGACTGGCTACACTGGGATCCTCCTCCACAAACACTAGGCAAACCACAAAGAAGAGCAAGTGACTGAATTAGTTTAAATGCTTCCCTTTGCTGCAGGGAGTCTGGGGAAGACAGGAGCTATGTGGGGAACTGACTGGAAAACTAAACATGAATGTGCCAGAGGAAGTCATGGCTGAGTTAAAGCATGGAGTGTCAGAGGTAAGAGGCTGGTGCACTCTTCAACAGTTACACCCACAGACAAATCTCTCATCCTGCCCTGTTCTAGAGCTCATCCTTCACACCCTGAAAACGCACCAGAATACCCACGAGGATCGTATCAATTGTTGTACCAGTGGACGATTCCCTCCCTGTTGTTGCGTGGGTGAGCAGCTTCTCTGTACCTGCTTGCCTTGTGGCTTGCTTACCCCAGGCTGAGCTATCTTTAAACCGTGATGGAAATTGTCTTACACGTGAAACATGAGGAGACAGGTGAAAATGCCACACAGAAATACCGACCTGTACCATGTCAAAGCTTTTTTCAGGAAGATGTGCCAAGATTTTTCTCCTTCCTCCTCATTTTCCACTGTCTTTGAGGTTTTAATGTACATTTATGAGGGAAAATACAATTGCAAACTTCTTGTTGAGGTCCTTAGTTCTTAGGTCCATAATTTTTCTTTATTTCTTCTCTCATATTGTCAGATATCGTAACTCTTCTTATTGGCTGTTAGATTCTCAGGGTAAATCTTTTTCTATTTTAATGGTTTTTAAGAGAACATTTGGTAAAAAAAAAACATGAGAAAGAAAAGGATAATATGCAGTACAGGCCACAAGCCAGAGCTGGAATGGGGGACATCACATTTTCAAGCTTTTAGAGTCATGAAGCCCTGAAGCAAAACTCTTGATGTCCCCAAGGGTTCCCACCCCCATCAGAATAAGGAGCTCTCATCAGGTGTGTGTTTGTGGGTGGGATGCACCTGAGTCATAAAGCTATACTCTGTAACTACCAGCCCTTAAGCTGATGGACCATTAGATTGGCTTGCTGACCAAACTTCACCGCCCAAAGGATAAAAAAAATAACAGGGCTGAAAGGAGCAATTGTAGAAGAAAGAGAGAGGAGGAGGTGGACACAGCAGGACTGTCATCAAAGTGCATGTATTCCGTTTACACAACCCAAGTCCTCATTGCTTAAGGGGGTGTATATCTCATGTGATGTCAGTGAAAAGGGGAACCTTTCCATGTTTTAAAAGGTTAAAAACCATTATGTGGTCCAGAAGTTTCCAAGTAAATCATGAGTGTGCTGTAACTCAAATATAATCATGTGCCTGTTGGACAGATTGCACCTGAATCAAAGGCTTTAGAAGCTGCATTGCTTTTCTGCAGAGGGGTTTAAATGGCAGATCTACAAAGGTCCTCTCCCTTAAGTCCAAAATCCTGACGTTTATGCAAACAATAATTCTTCAATGCCAACAAATATTTCAGTGATGGGAAAAAAAGTCCAATGAAGGAGAACTATGTACACAAGCGCACATTGCTGTAAAAGCAGAAGCATCAAAATGTCTTTTTCCTGGATTGTTCCCAAGAGGGAAACGCACAGATATCATGTTTCTTCTTGTAGGTTGTAACACAAGTGCCTCGAGGTGTCTTAACCTGCTTCCCCTCCTCTCTCTATGAAAGTTGTCAAAGTTCAACGAGGTCAGTTTTTCCAAAGAAGAAGCTCGCTGTATACATGGAACTGACTACAATTTCAATTGTTTTGCTTAAAATAAAAATATCTCTCCAGCATTTTTGCCAGAATAAGCTTAAATGGTTTGAAGTTGTCCGTTTGTCCTTACTGATGTCCTCGTCTGTGTGTCATCTTTCATGTTGGGCTGTCACTGGCGTCCTGTGGGGTCGAGTGTTGGGTCACGTCAGTGTGGTGCCAAGTGTCCTGGTGTCTCCATTGCTGTGAAATCACACTTACACACATGTCTTTACAAGGAATTTACGCACGCAATCAAGTGGCCCACACACAAATACCAGTGGAACCATTACACATGTAACATGCTTAATGTAGATACTTGAACAAATGAGTACATGCTTACACAGACTGCAGACCCAATTATAACTCGTCTCTTTGACATTATATCAATTACCTCAGTTGCCAATAAGCATTCAGAAAAAGCATTCCTTAAAACTGTAAAGGGTGTGTGTGTATGTGTGTGTGAGAGAGAGAGAGAGAAAAAAGAAATGTATTTATACTAGAACTTAATGACAAAAATTATTTTAGCTATAAGAAAATATCTGTTCTATTTTCTAATATTTAATTTTTTTAAAGATGATTTTTTATCATTTTACCTTCTGTCTTACTTCATTCAGTCTCTGGAAAGTGAGGCCAGCTAAGGTAAAAGGGGAAGGGTGGGGTTAGAGTTGGAAAAAGTTACAGAGAGCGTACAGAGCAAGCCTACTTGCAACTTGTATCCTGTTAATGCATGTTTCACATCTTGCAAGTGTAAAGGTCACAGGGGAAGAGTAAAGAGTAAAGCATCTAAGTACAAGGTGCTTTATCTCCTCCCCACTGTCTATATCTTTCATCCTGCCCCCCGTAGTACTCACTCTTCTGCTCTTTGATTTTTTTCTTTCTTCTGTTTGCTGAAAGAGCTGACTGTGTTGCTCTCTGTGAGAGCTCCAAGTAAGCCTGTCTGTTGTGCATTGTTCTCCTCTTTGCCAATATGATGAGAAAAGCTTGAAATAACAATGTCTGGGGGCGGAGTAAGACCCTCTGCTCTTCTGTTTCATCTCTTCTGTCTCTCTGTTCTTGCCTCTCCACATGACAGAGATGCTCTCTGCAGATCTCCTGCAGGTGTGGACCTTCTGAAACCCTTTGAGACAAATTGCACATTCATGCCTGCTCACACACTTACATAAAGGCTTAGCGTGTGGAAATACTCCCAAAGAAATAAGATAGGAAGCCATCTGTCAAATAAAGCCAGCAGTGTTTTCCATTCTTGTCATAAAAACGTGAAAACATCTTTCTTAACCATTAGGTGACTGTTTATAACCAAGAAAATGCAACATGAAAGCACATACAGGGTTTCAAACATTCCTGCAACTTTAACCTTTATGGCATAAGGAGAAGACAAACGTATGCACACTATGCAGCTTTGAGACAGGATTATCAGGATCTGACCTGCTGACCGAGAGGAGGTCATGTGTGAGGCGCAAGCTGCAGCCGCTGGCCCCACCAACATCTCTGATGTCTCAGGAATCCAACAAGCGCCATTCGACCTCACCATGCACTACAAAACAAAAATCTACGAAGATACTGAACTCTTTGTAAAGGTAGCAGGAAGTTAAAATGTACATTGAACAGAAAAATAACAAAGGGATGAATGAATCTGACTCAACTTAAGCACTATTATTTTGAAAGGACCACAATGGTTGGTCCCAGGATGTTTTCAGTTTACGTTTGTATTCTGTTTAATGTCTAAACAGGATTGACCGATCACATTTAGGCAAATTAAGGGATGCATCTGTAAAAGGATCATTACTCCGTCATCTCTTAACAAGTGTGCACTGTCTTTGCTCATTGATGTTCTAAAAAAATCTAATATCGCTTTAATAACTGGCTCTAATCAGAAGCCCAGAAATATTGTTCATTGCCTTCAGAAAAAATTTATTACATTATATTTTATTAATTCCTACATTGTTAAAAAATATCTGTTCCACATTAAATATTGCTTTGACTAGCAAATACAGATAAATTTAGGATTTCCAACTCAAAATAGCAACATTTACCTAGGGTTTGTAATGCTGAATTAATCCAATAGCATAATCCAGTCCCATGCACAGATTTAGCATATTCAGCTGCAAATATCAGTTTCTTTTATCTGAGTATTAGGGGTACAGTACATGACAGTGTATATGTGACAGCAGCTGTAGCTGTCTGGAAGCCCAGAGCTTAAATGCTTAAATGACTGGAATTATATATTTGCAAGAAAAACCCAGTTGAGTTTAATTATATTAATTTATTTTAGTCTGCACTGTGTGTCACCCTCAGTTTGTACAGTTTCAGTGTCTGTCTCCCCAGTTAGTGGTTTTGAGCTCACATAATTTTTTAAAGAATAGAGGATTTATATGAAGTTCACTCAGGAGTCAGTGTTTATATTGTCAGGTGACCTCATATGTAAAGTTGGTTAAATTTATATACTTCATGAAGGCACTGAAGTGGCTACACATAGCTCCCCCAGCCTCACTCTCACTCCTGAAAGCATGGTCCTTATTCTGCTACCGTCTAACCATCAGAACCACAAAATTTCCCCTTCTTTGCATGTGTGCACATGCGAGGATATGCATTTAACATGTGCTGCCATTTGTGCAAGTTAGTATGCGTTTGTGTGTATGTGACATAATTGTGTATGTATATCTCTAACGGTGTTTTTGCAGGAGCTCATGCTGGCCGCAATCACTTTTGATGGATATCCACTCTGGCTTTGGAGAGCTGTACGTTTTCCAGTTGGTGAGTCATGGGGGTTCTGATGGATGCCTGTACCAATTTACTACTACTGCCGCTGCTCCTGTTCCTGTCCTCCACCCCAAGTGTGTGTGTGTGTGAGTCAATGAATAAGTCTCCTGTGCATTGGCTGGTTGTGGTTGTAGTTTCCAAATTCTGCATATGAACTTTCCACGTCTCTTTTGAGAAGCAGATGGGGGGAGTTAAAGAGGGGTGGACATTACTGTTCTTTAATGAAACACTTTATA
>JBAMHV010000022.1:11351894-11383869 GCA_037177535.1 Pseudomugil gertrudae
CTTTGTTTGATCTACTATAACGGTCATCTCATTTTTAATATTCACAAAAATAAAATTGAGCTGAAAAGCATGTCATGTTTTTTACTCATCCTATCAAATAGGCAAGTACAACACTTTCATAACTATCACAGATGATTGGAATTAAGCACTTTGGGTTTCACTACTGCCTTATTATATAATGCCGAGGCTTTGTGGATACTAGATTTCATGGGGGAATTCATTTTAAACTTACTTTAATTGGTACTCGGAGATGACTGAATTTTTAATCATTGTTTATTGATTAAGCTAACCTGTGCCTGGACCTTAAAATAAAACAGATATCACTTTAGATCATTAATTTATGGTCATTCTGGCTCTCACATGCATTTAAGTTTAGAGGGGAATCCCCCTTCATCGCAGGTAAAAGCCAAACTAAATGCAATGTACCTTTATCTCATGTCTTTGAGATAAAATAGTTCTGTAACTACTTAATTTAACCTCAATGGCCTTTGCAGGCTCCATTCTTATTTAATCAATTATATTGCAGTAGAGAAAAGAGTGAGAAACTTCCTCCACTCGATGGAAAAACTACTCAAACTTGTGTCCTGTTAGGAAGAGGTCACACCTATAGGAATCCTTTATATATATAAAAATACAGATTTCGTTTAGCAGTTACTGCTGAGCTAGACATAAACCTTTTTATCAGAAATCATCCATGGGTGGAAGGATTTCATTGATTTATCTCCATTTTAATAATGATCACCTGTAAGCAGGAGAGCCTATAACTCACCACTGTGACTTCTGTTTTCATTGTGGGCTATCCTCGGCTGAGGTTACCCAGGGCACCATGTGACGAGACCCAAATTTAGCTGCCCACAGTATGCATGAGTTAAATCATCTCTGTTTGTTATGCAAATAATAAACATTCAACGGTTTGTCCATGGTTCCTCAGATTCTTCCTCATTATTTTGTGTCAGCTCTTTAATATGTGCATGGGTTTTATCCTTCTGGACTTCTAGAAATAATCCTTAACTAATATTGACATGTACTAAAGATGTTCATCTGTGGTGAAGAGTAAGGCCAGAGGACTGTGAAGACGGGTCATGGAGCCAAGTCCAGACCACAGGGTTCCATGGTTGAAGAGGGGGTGGTCAGCGGAACAACGGTGCATCAAAGACACCAAGTTGAACCACCAACCTCGTCTCCACTCCTCTCCCCTTCTCTAGCTTGATTCTATTTTCAGAAAGACTAACATGAGAGCAAACAGCACAGGCTCCATTATTGTTGTTATCTTTTCCAAACAGCAATTTTCCAGGGAAAAGCTAATTTAGGGATGAATCTATATGATACTTCTATACTTCTATATACTTATATGGGCACATGTGTGCATACTTTGTTAAAAAGTACTCACCATATATTTGCTTATGCAGGTTTTGTTTATGAAGGCCAGTTCTCTGCAAGCCAATGCATGTAGAGCTCCTCCCAGCTGCTCTGCCCAGAGCTGTGGCTCAAATCGGGATGAACTTGGCCAGTAAGGGTCATTCTGGGCACTGGCCCCATCCTCACATTGAGGTGATAAAGGAGAACTCTGTCCCCAGCAATCCTTCTTTCAACCACAGCCACAGAGGTGAGGAGGCACCCAAGGGACATGCTGGCTGAGGATACACTCACACAACAGACAATAGTGTGCTTGGCTGCTGTTAGTGTGATGGTGCCAGCATGTCTTACCAGCTGCTGCCCACGACTCCCTTGCTTAGCTGTTAGGTTTTCCACCACTGGAACAGCATTACATGTAGGTGTATGTTGTAAGGATGAAAAAGAGGTTGCTGTGCAAATTAGGTGATTTACAGAACTGTTTCCATTAAAGCTTGTTCCTCCTTCTGCTTTGTATTTCTAGGCCCCTGCACCCAAATAATTAACTGCAAAATGATGGTTTTAGGCTGCATGGTTAGTTAGCACTGTGACCTCACAGCAAGAAGGTTGCTGGTTTGAGCTTTAGCTGGGGGAGGTCTGAACAGTAACCTTTCTGTGTGGAGTTTGCATGTTCTCCCAGTGTTAGCGTGGGTTCTCTCCGGGTACTTCGCCTTCCTCACACAGTCCAAAAACATGCACCTTGGATATAGGCTGATTGGAGATTCTAAATTGTCCATAGGAGTGAATGTGAGTGTGCATGGTGGTTTGTTTATGTGTGTTAGCCCTGTGATGGACTGGCGAGTTGTCCAGGCCCTGGACAGGTTGCCAGTCCATCACAGGGCCTAACCCTAACCCTGGACTCAGGGTTGTACTGCACCTCTCGCCTGATGTGAGCTGGGATTGGCTCCAGCCCCCCTGCGACCCCATTCAGGGAGAAGCGGTAGATGATGGTTTTATGATTTGGGTTGCTTTTGTGCATTCACTGCCACAGTCAACTCACCCTGAAGAAGGTTTTGCATTTGTTTTCAAAACACAGCTTTGAGGTTTTACTATGGCACCCTGTCCAGGTGCTTATGAATATGGAGCCTTGACAATGGGCCATCAAGTGAATGATGCATCAAAGCTGCTTTCTGATGATCTGATAATAGTTGAGGGTCCCTGCATAGGGGTAGGGCCTTCAGCTTCAGAAAGCCACTTGTTAGTGAAAAGTTCCATCATACAGGTTAGTTTTGCCTTTGATTTGAGTCCATAGTAGAGTGTTTATAGTGGTGTTGATGTCAGCTCCCTCTCGCTGATCATTGGCTAGCCAAGACAAAGGGCTGTGTGAATTTGTGCATTGTCCTGTTCTTTACTGCAAATCAGAGCTGGCTGGAATATAGTTTAAATGTTAATGAGGAACAGAGGAACTGTAGAAAATAAGTCTTATTTCTTTTAGTTTTTATCAAACAGTCAAAGCATATGAGTACCCCAGCCTGCCACCTGTTTTGTGGGAAAGCAATGTTCATGACAAGTGTTCTCTAATCCGAGGAAGATAAAAGGAGAGGGGAAATAAAGAATAATGGAAACACATTTAGTTTGAGCATGCAGAGTGCATACCAGGGCTCAGTTCACAGATTCCAAAGACAAGCTGATGGAAGTGAGCCAGACGCCCTCACACGGGAGGGGAGGAGAAATTAAAGAGAGGATGGAAGAAGATGGAGTGAGAGGAACAGAGAGTATGGGAAGAGGTTACTAGTTTAAATGGGCATTAAAGGGATACTCTCTTTAATCAGGATCGTGCATGATACTGATGGACAAAGGGCAGTGAATGATGGAGGGAGATGGTGAGAAGGGAGACAAAGAGTGACAAAGATTGAGAGGAAAAGCTTGGGGAACGCTGCAGCTGGAGTACCTCAACACTTCCCACCCTTCACCCCCTGTAACCTTTGCTTCCCTTCTGATTGTCTTCATACTATACCCTTAGGGAAAAAAATCACTGTCTCCTTCGTAATACTCTAAAATGTACTCGATGAAAGAAAAAGATTAATGCAGCAGTGCATGGAATGAGGATGCTCTGTGAATCGTTGACTTAAAACTTTTAGGTGACACAAAGTCTTTAAGGGAGGACAGCGGCCAAGCTTGGTCTTGCTACGATTAATAGTTCAGAGAGATGCAGCGAGACAACCACGCCACAAGCGGTTCGTCATGTTCCCTCCGATTTGTTTTTACCACACACACAGTCACATGATGGCCTAAACTGCAGGGTCTGAGCTATTAGACAAGACTTAGTGGATATGTACAGAACAGACAACACTCCTTGTTCAATGACAACATTTTTCACTTGAAAAGTAACTCACTGACAGACTGCTCAGTAGTTAGAAGAGAGATGGATGAAAAGGCATTGTATCTTTAGGAAAGAAGAAGGGAAAATGTACTGATCTGACCAAGAGATAGGAGATTGCAGAAGAGAGGTTTTTTTTTTTTGCTATCAGTAGAGAGGCAAAGGAAAATCAGAAAGACATCAGGGAAGATCAAGAACATAAAACAAAAGAACAGAAAAGACTTGGCATGAATTTGAATAAAGTTCAGGAGCAACATGAGCTCCATCCTCTTGAGACACAGTGGCATCACAGGCCAGATTACTGTCTCCACTGTCTCTCTGCTGGACCCCTGTGACAACCAATCCTCATCTAGGAGGCCTTGTAACCCAGGCCATTAGAGGGTGGGGCAGGGTCAGGGGTTGGGAGTTACAGGGCTGACAGACAAGAGAGATTGATGCCGGTTGACAAAACTTGAGCCCTACTCCGTCTCAGCAGCAGCCCTGCATGCTCCCTAGGGGCCAAGTGGGAGGGGGATCAGAGATACCGATACAATCCTCTGTCTCCTTTTCATCCACAGACACACACTCTGACTGCCCCCAACCAACACACCTTCATGCTATTCCACTCCTGTCTTATCTTGTTTGATCATATACTAGACTGTAAGAGAAGGCACCAAAAGGCTTCAGTAAAAGGAGAGCTTTGGCATATTTATTTTACATCTAGCTGTGAATTTCTGCTCTAAGTATGTCAAAGCTTAGAGAAGTTAGATTACAGCGGGGAGTTAAGTTTGAGAGATCCTACCCTTTTACTGCATGTGTGATAATCCCTTAAGACAATTTTAATTACTGCAATTACTCCCAAACAAAAATGAAAATCTTCTAGTTTTTCTATGTGTACGAAGGTTTGATGGCCAATTAAAAATTTACATCCATATTTCCAGTAAACATGTAGTTAAAATAGAAAAAAACGTTTCCATCACACTCTTCATCCTGGTTTATTGGGTAATTAAAAGAGCCATTCAAAATCATCTAACTTCAGCAAGTCTAACATAGAAATGTAACAATTTTTAATCTGCTTAAACTTCTCAAATGTTTGTGAACTCTTTACAAATTTACAAGCACTCAGGTTAATAACATCTTGAGATGTGTTTAATATATTAAGTTAAATGCATTTTCTTTTCATGTTTCTTAGTTTAAAACACATTAAAAAATCATACATGAAACAGCAAGAGGGTAGCAGCAGTATAGAATAAGGACTGTAAAGTCACATGTGGGCTGGGGCAGTTCCTGAGATCAAAACATGTAAAAAAGGATCAAACTCATAAGAAGATGTTGTTAAACTCTGCTAACTGACTCAGTGAGGGAAGAGTGAAATATACAGGTTGTTGCGGTTCTGGATTGTTCCTGCGCGAAGAAGAATAGGATACAGACCAGATCCTCTTCGTCTCTTGTTTTTCATCTCCTGTTACATGAAGTCAATTGTGTAGAACGTAAGAGCCCTCTCCAATCCTTTCATAAGACAAAGAGACCCACTGGATGTAAGCTGTTTAAAGAGATGACACATGTTGACATATGTCAGAGGAAAACTGGTCACACAAGTGGAGCTAAATGCAGAGTTCAAGTCTGGCTATGACATCATGACACTATGACAGTCCTGGTCAGACTAACAGCCCCTTTCATCCAAACGACATTTCAGTTAATTCAAATATATAATCACTTGCACTCTTATTTATTCCAAATATAATATGTCTAATCTTTTATTTGGCTTTACAGATCAACATCACAACAATATTATTTATTTATGTCATGGCTGCAAAATGTTGGCTTTTTTTATGATTCATTTAATCAACTTTTTCTCAAACAGATACATTTTTGTAAGTTGAGAAAAACCTTTTTTAATTAATTGTAGGTTTAACCATGCAGTTAAACAACTGCTGTAGTTTCTACATTAGGGGCAAGGGACAAACTGTCCCAGAAAAATAACATCCGCTGCTTGGCGGAGGTAAAAAATGCTGCAACATACAGTACACTCATAACTGCATAATTACATGTATATCATAATACTTTGTGTAGAGAAACACATTTCTATTTATAAGTCAAATACCAGTGTGAATAGATTTAGAAAACTATAAATTATTGCTATGTAATCAAAACAACAAAGAAAACAATTGAATAAGAAGTTTCCTTCTAGACACATATTTGAACCAAATAAGCCCCCCACCCATCTCTGGCAGAGTGTAGCCAATCAGAAGAAAATGGTGAGGATTAGGCGTAAACATAAAACCACTGATCGTTTGAAGCCAACCAAGGAGGTCATGTTCACATCCCCAGCCACTTCCACCCTGTTTCCTCCATTGATTAGGAATGTTTATCACATTAGAGAGAGGTCAAGGAGGAGGTCAAGTCAGTGAGGGGCTAGTGGGTTGCCACCCAGCAGTCTGGCTAATGATACTGTCCAGAGCCCAGCCACAGACATCGACCTTGTTGAGAAGGATTTAGTGGATTTCACAGGTATGAAGAAAAAACGTGTTTGTGATTAATTGAGGCAGAGGAGAGGTTGAAGGTTACAAGTACAAACAAAAGAAGAAAAGAAACAAGAAGCTTATTGAATATGTGGTCCAAAGGGACTCCGGCTCTTTTGACTAATCCTTCTAACAATTATTTACCTGTTAATATCCTCAGTTAACCTATTACTTCGACTCCTCCTCTGTAATTTGGAGCATCCTACTGGTCTCATATGAGCAAGACACTCACATGAAGCTTTCATCTCCAGACAGAGTCGTGGTTCAGAGCCTTTCTCTGTGACCCAAACCTTGCTTTGGTTTAGCCAGGGGCACAAAGACATCCTTTTCATAAGTGACAGGGCTGGGACCTCCCCTGCCTCCCCATTTGACCTCCTTGTTGCCTTAATTGTGTGCAATGCCAGGGCTATGCCCCACCCAAGACTTGCCTCTCCCCCTCAGGCTTCTGCAATGGACTCACGGGCCACAGAGACCAATTATTTCCTTATTGTTGACACAGACAGCCAAACATTCCCACTCCCACATAACTCCTGTCCTCCCATGTACTCTGGTGTCTCTCTTTTTCCCTCTCTCCCAAAACTCTTTACAGGACCACCTAGGTGAGTGCAAGACCTAATACATAGAGATGAGAGTTTTTTCTTATACTGTGTTGGAAGAATTCCCTCTCCTCATGCTCTGCATACCAGCAAAGAGCTATTAACAATGCAGCCTCAGGGCATGACCATCACGGGCGGGTGTGAGAGGGTTAAAGATCATCTGCCGAAGAGGCAAAGTCCTTTGTTTACTTCTTGACCCAGAGGGGTTTAGGAAGAAAAAAGTGATATTATCATAATTTCATTATCCCAAAATAAAACTTTTACAGCCACCAGAGGCACAAACGTCTGCATTTAGGAGAAAAATGATCAAACTAGTTCACTGATTTTCAGTAAATGAACAATATTTGGTTTTATTTTGTGTCCATTCAAATTGCAGCCGGGCTTGATGTTTCTGATGGGTTTAATGTAGGCTACATCACATCAGGCTCACATACAGACAGTTGTGACTGCTTTTCGGAAACAAAACTAAAATAAAAAAAAAGAAATTATTCAACCAAAACTAGTTGCCTGAGACAAAAAAGTAGTAATATTTGGTCAAGTAAAATGTTTGTAACCTCAAGATATGCATAAATTATTCTATTTGCCCTAAAGTACAATAATTATGATTAATTAATAAGTAATAGCTTAAACTTATTCTCAATGTTGAGCTAAAATTCTCTTAATTAAAGGTTATTTATTTGGACATTTCCATATTTTCTCTTATTGGTTTACCTTATATATGTATACACTACCTGTCAAAAGTTTGGACACACATATTCCCATTCTGATGTGAAAATGGTAAAAAAAAAAAAACACTTAAGTTAAAAGACATGCAATCATGCAATTCTACAGCACTAAAAAAATAAACATAGGAAAATACTATTTCACTCTGGACACACTCTTCCAAGAAATCTTTTGGGAAAGTGTGTCCAAACTTTTGACTTATTATAAGGTTAATTCTAACAATTCCACAGTACTTTTCATCTTCTCACTGTTGTAGAGGCAGACTAATAAATGCACTCTCGGGTCTTTACACTTTTTTCATATTATTATATATATTAGGGTCATCGTTTTTTAAATCATGCCTGCAAAGACAGCAAAACAGAAGAGTAAAGTACTGCTGCAAGACAACAGTCCTGTAATTGTATTAATTGTGAAGACATGAGGACATTAGCCATAAAGACAACATATTGCCATAGACAAATGATAATTACAAGAGTGTGAACACATCGTACCACATGGCATGCCAAACACAAACACATAAAGACTTTGTCTGGTTTGTACTGACTGTGGGGATTCTCTGAGGCAATGTATTTGCTTCGCTCCTTTGCGTAACATCACAGTTGTAGGTAATCTTTACCATGACATAATTTAAATAAATTACCCCCCCCCACACACAGGAAGCCCTTATGAATTGGTATAAAGTCATCTAAATAGGAAAAAACTAGTGTAGACAGACACATTTCAGTATTTAGTCAGTTATGGTATCATAAAACAGCTTCAGGATTACACTTTGATTAAGATTAAGATGTTTGTATATAAAGAAAGCCCAAAGGGACTGTAAAAGAGCACATTTATGTGAGAATGAACTGACACTACAATGTACCATAACCTTAAAGAGATCTACTTCCAGATAAACAATAGAAAGTTACAACCAGTTATGATCACATTCAGATCTGGATCCTCACCATCCTGCCTTCTGTCTCATGGAAGGTTTGGTGGCTGAGCTGAATGGTATCTGGAGGGCAGTGAGTTTTAACACAACAGTTTTTATGCTAAGCCATTCACTGTGGTTTAAATCCATAACTACCTCTGCTGTCTGACCAAGATGGAGTGTGAGAGTGTGTGTTTTGCATTTTTTGACATATCTCATTTGATCTCCCTTTGTGCCCTCTGCTAAAATGTTCACTTTACTCTTGGTCTTTGCTCAAGATCCAGCATGTGACAGTTATTGTTCTACAGGGATACAAGTCCTACCAGGTGTGTGTGATGAGAGTGACAGCCTGATGATTTAGCACTGTAGGTCTGTGATTTTTAACGAGTTAGAGGAGCCTCTGCAGATGGATGGATAAGTTGGACCCATGGGAGCCATACAGGCTCCTATGGAGAGGTCCCTGGGCCACCTGACTCCGCCCAAGAGACAGTCTTGCAAAAAGGTTGTCGTTCCTGGTCAGTGTGGGCTGAGACCAGTCTGTAGTGTGACGAATGGGACACCTGAGCTAAACTGTAACACCACCAGCGTGGTGGGTCCCCCTAATCACTGGCCGCCCAACTTCCAGCATCAGGTTTCAGATTCCATGGTGCGATGGTGGCGCTCTGTCCCAGTGGGGTTGAAGTGTCTGGTGTGCGTTAACAACAAACATCAGGAAGTCCTGCACATACCACTTAGTGTTGCACAATTCTTGTACATAAACAGATGGATGAACAAATGAATACATGCATGCATATGTGCATACAACAGCATGTATGTCTCAAACTGCATCAGGTGTTTGCAAGGCTACACATCCCTTAACAGAAGACAGATAACTAAAATCTTCTGATATATGATCACTTATATTCTGGATGATGCCCTTTCAATAAAGTGAAATTTATGAAGCAAATATGCCAGCTGCTCCTCATCATTCCAGTCTCCAGCCAGGTCTCTTTAAGCTTCCCATGCAATAACAACTCTTAGGAAGTTGTATTATTGGCCACTTACATACACAGCATTCTCATGGTAAAATAAACCTTGGCAGAAAATGAAATGCCCAGTGAATAAACACTTCTCTAAATTTGACATTGACTGTTAAATTTTCCCTGTGTGGTTCAAAGAGACTTGCAAATATGTAAAATTTGACACCTGCAGATACAGTGCTGTGTTGACACGGTAAACTATCAGCTTACCGTGTTAATTGAACATCTAATATCTTGTGTAGAGCAGATGGTCTAAGGGGAAACATGTCCTCCTGCCCCCCTGCTTCAGATTTTATTTCGGAATCGGCTGGAGGAGGTGAGGCGAGAAGGGGGCAGCGGATGGTCTCCGTATCTTTAGTCCTGTCTCTGTGCCCAGGACTAAAGCCTCCCTATACTGGCACACAGGACCCACACCTCCCCTCATCTCTGCCGACGTCCACCGCGGCCAGATTTAGGTGAGGGGGTAAACTGCGCAGGAAGATATTTCAGTGCACTGTGTGTCAATAGTGACGTGTGCCAAACTAAACTTCATTTGCACTTGTTTCTCTACTTAATCGCTCATCTAAACAAGCTTGAGGGTTGGTGGGAAAGGAGGAAGAAGGGCAAGAGAGGTGGGAGGTGGAAAGGTGAGGAGGTAAGGAAGGGGGAGTGGGTGCTGTTTGCCAAAATAAATGCATGAATGCTGTCTTTGACTAACTGGCATCTTTGAAGTGAGTTATAATTGCAGGCTTCTTGTTCAGCTGTGGAGCCTGTGGCAAGCCCAGCAGTGGCCAAACTGAGATGTTTGGCTCCATCACCCAGGAAATGTCATGACTTAACAATAAACAATAACAAGAGGCTTTAATTCATCTTGAAGTGGTGTCATTTTAATTGACACTACTTCAGTCTAGCTGCATCTTGCATTGAGAACCATTGCCTTCATAGGACAACAGTGTAGTTCCACTCTGACTGCACTTATCAGAAATTCCTCCTCGCTAAAAACAAATGACATGACAAACCAGAACTTGATGAGAAGGGTGATGAGAGGATCATCACAGAGCTCTCTTCACATTAGCGCAAATCCAACACTTAATATTGCTGCCTGTGTGTACGCTGCCCTGCTGCTCACTCAGAACACAGTAAATGTAGAAGCTTATGTTTTTATGTTCATCTGTGTTCATTGCTACATATACATCAGTGGGGCAAATGTACAGTAGGCTCCTGAGACATGAGAGCCAGTCACGGTGAGGTAAAACTCTGACCACTATGATGTTTTTCCACTCTGGGGGGAAGTGTGACAGAGTTACATAGGCTGTGATTAATATACAGTCCCTTGATGTCTTATTTAGAAAATAAACCCACCCAACCCAGTGATTATTACACCAAACTCCCTGAAGAATACCTTACACAATGCACCTTTCAGTCGCTCTTTTAAAAAGATTTCTTCTGCCAAGGGTGTGTTGTCTGGGTGTTTTTTTTAAATGTTCCACTGCAACACTTCAGAAATGGGAAAAACCCAGCTTGGTGTTGGCTTACAATACCCCTTGGTCTATGTAACTTTGTACAACTTTTTTAAAACTGGAAAAGTAAACGGAGGAGGGCTGATCAGTGAGGTGTTGCAGGGAGCAGTGCTGTACATGTCAGGGCAGAGCTCAGAATGGCTTCTAGGTGTTTCTCATCCTTTGTTTTATTTGATAATGATGAAGATCCTTGACAGCTCGGCTAATGTGATGAGAAGATGGAATGGTTGATCACCTCGAAGCAGCTGTTTGATGTTTTTTCTGAATTCCGGCACCGTGCCAAGCACACATTCCAGGTCCTGCAGATGCACTGTCCCATTTTTAGCCAACAAGCCTCTTCACAGCCCTGAGAAATCACCGGGAGATATTACTAAACCTTATTTAGTTTATGTTGTATTGACACATTTATTTATATTTCTATATATTCCCATCAAATTTTTATAATAAAAACCTAAATAACTTCCTGATTCAAGCAGAGAAGAGGAATAAATGTTCATTCTAGATAGCATGGGAGTTCTTTAAACTGGAAGCGAAAGTGAATAATTTAACTTGCAGGCTAGACAAACAGTCAAAATACTGTTCTGTCTTAAATATACTGAATAGATAATGATGGATAAGAGGGATAAAATTATGTAGAAGCACTGAAAGCATTAGAGAAACTTCAGCCAGGAAGATATTGAGCAGCTTCAAGTTGCCATCAAACAGGACCTGTGCTGCGCCCAATATGCAGACAAAGGAACACATGAGGATAAAGCTACATGAACAAACACACTGAATGAGAAAGACAAAAAGAGGAAGCTGAGACTTCTAATGGATATAGATTCAGTTTTAAAACATCTGGAATATGTGTAGATTATCAGCTTTTGTTTGATCCTTCCCACTACAAGATCCATTGAGGTAGCATATGTCACATATGTTTTCTCACCTGTGAGCTGTTTAATTATCTGGCAAAATTGTTAGATGTTTTGATTCCAAGTTTTGAGGTATGCATTGCTGTGAAACAAATATGCAAAAAGAGAAGTCTAGTTGCCTTCTGTTCAAGCATGTAGGAACATCTGGAAAAAGATACTACAACCAGGGGATGAAGAGTCACTTAAGGACAACTAATGATGCAGTGCAGAGAAGCACAACGGAATAGAGAAGAAAGGAATAGGGAAAAAAAAGGCATTAATAGATTTAAAGTGAGATATCAAAGGAAAAACATGCCTTAATTTCTAACTTAGCATTACAATTATCTTTGGCCACCCACATAATGTCCTTGTAGTCATTCCTGCTGCTGATCCATGCACTCTGCAGCATACAGTTTCTCTCGGTGTACAGCAGACAGATTTCCTCCTTGCATGCAAACCCTGTCTTTAACTAAAGGAATTCAGGCCAAGGATTGGTGGGGGGCTGGTAGATGAATCTGGCATCTATCCACAAGTCACCCCCACCCATACCAATCATACACAGCCCCGTGAGTATACACACCTGTGTGTGGGTCAGGACATTTATGCAGAGTTTTACCTACTTGGGCAAGCAGAAATGTATATTTTCTCACACATTCAGTTGTTTCACAAAAAGCATAAACCGGCATTACACAAAGGCACACATAAGTACTTAAATGAATTTGAAGTTTCATACAAGGAAAAAGGACAAATCTCTTAAGACCTAGGCCTTACTGTCCCATTATTTTCACGTGAGAAACTGGAGATAAACCAACACCTCAATGAAAAGCTAATGCCTGAAAGGTGAAAACAGCAGTACCTTAGTCATTGGAGCATTTGAGCATATCTGAGTACTCCATGCTGGAGAAGTTGCACCAACAAATACCTGGAATAGCCAGTCCGAGGAACGGCTAAGATACTGCGTTGGATCCTCCTAGGACTCTGATAGCTTGAGATGAACAGCTACCCACAGTCTAAAAGGGTGGATAAAGGGGAAATATATATATATAAATATATATATATATATATAAATATATATATATTTACATACACACACACACACACACACAAACACAAAGGTGAACTTAGCTAAACTAAAGCCTTCAAAGTATCTTGTATTCTACCAAGGTTATTGATGGAGGACCCATATTGACATTTGGAGGGCTGAAGAAAGCAGGTATTTGAAGAACAAAGAAGTCTTTTAAATTAGGTAAAAAGCTAGAAGCTGTGAAGGCCCCGAGGTCAAATGAAGGTGCAAATGTAAATCCAGACTTAAAAAGTTTGCAGCGCAAAATAGAAAAGACTGAAACATAAGATGACAAGAAGCTGGCATTCACCAAAGTGAACCTGGCAGAACAGAAACACAGATGATGAGGGTGAGCAAATAAAAAGGACACAGGTGTAAAGTAAAGACTGTGCACTATGTGTCAATATAATATCTAGTGCTTGTTTCATGCTTTTGGAATTTGAGTCTTCTCTTTGGTTTTCTGCCATCCTCAGTGACCCTGTTCCTGTGTCAGAGTTTCATCTTACCACATGTTTTCTGATTCTCATTAACTCACCTGCATTCCCTGACATAATCCTTGTTTTTTTTTTTTTTATTTAGGGTGGTTCAAAACACTGTTGCACTTTCCTAGACAGTATAACTGTTTATCACATTCTGAGTATTTGTGTAGTGATAAATGACTTTGTCTGGAACTTCTTACGTTTTTGTTTTAGTAAAGTCAAAGGAAATGTTGCTGCACATTCTTGTAACCTTTTGCAATAACAAAAGCACACATTGATTAAGAGCTACTTTAAATAGGAAGGTCTTGAGTGCTTTACGTGCAGAGGGATTTGACTGAGAACTTTTTTAGATTTACACTGTTATGGTATACAGTGGTAATCAATGCTTGTATGGATTTAGCTCAAGCAGCATCAGGAAATGTTATTTCTCACCCCTGTTCTCCTCATCACAGAAACAGCATCAGCTTCCAACTCGTACTGGCTGACTGATGGAAGAGCTGAAATTACAGCTTAAATCTCCTTTTCTCCACACATGCCAGACAGGGGAGGGAAGAATAACAGGCTTCACTGCTTCTGGCCGGCTTTCCTCTTAGGCCAGGCTGAATGCTCAGTCCCATCAAATGATAATTATTACAGCTCATGAAGAAATGCAGAAAGGAGGAAAATGTAAAGTGATGAGGAGGAAGACATCATGAGATAAGCAAAGGTGATACTGTGTTGTAAATTAAATGTGGGAGTAGAGTAACAACGAACTCAACCAGGGATATGATGCAGGGCAGAAGTGGGAGTCTAAAATAGAGAGGAGGTTAAATAAGATAACAGAAAGTGCTTTAAAATCTGTGTAAGATGTTAAAGTGGTGTTCAAGACAGGACAAATACAAATAATCAACTGGTTTTCATGGAGAAAAAAGGTTAGAAAATACTGAAAAAATGACGACAGAAGACAGATTTGAATTTTATCCAAGTCAAACAAAACACACACTTGTGCAACTTTGTTGCACTTACTGTGTTATGTTGGCTGCATGCAGAGTCCAAAACTCCTACAGTGTCTTTGGGTCTCTCAGCAGCAGCCAGCACATGTGAAAATTGTGCAAGTATTAAAAGTGTGAAGTCGTAGCTCTCCTACTCATCATCAGCATGCAGACAGATATAAAACCTGCATTTACACAACAAAGATGTCAAACCTGCATAATGGAGAGTGGAGTCAAAATCAGAA
This sequence comes from Pseudomugil gertrudae, assembly GCA_037177535.1. Classification (NCBI taxonomy): domain Eukaryota; kingdom Metazoa; phylum Chordata; class Actinopteri; order Atheriniformes; family Pseudomugilidae; genus Pseudomugil; species Pseudomugil gertrudae. Next base: position 11,366,503 of record JBAMHV010000022.1, read on the forward strand.
GAGCTCAAACTCAAAGTTTGTTCAAAAACAGTGAGTGTCAGCCTTCTGATACTGGAGAAAACAGCTGTCAAAATGTACAGAAGTAAAGAAAATGACATGGTATAAAGACCTTGTTTATAGCTTTTTTGTGTTTTCTGTGAATCAAGGGAGGGCAGCTCTGGCCTTTGAGGAGCAGTTACCCACCTCTTATACAAATAACCAGTTAAAATGAATTAGATCTCTAAATCCTAAACATCAAAATAAGTTTCAATATTTACATAAACTTCTGGGTAAATGTTTTTAATTTGTTCATTGCTTTTACTCCAGAGTAAAGTAATAAAAATGATTACTGTAAAGTCTGGACCAGGTCTGGGCACACCAACCTCATAAAACTTGTAAAATGGAAATATCTTAATAAATATCACAAAATGTACTGTACATATATGAATGTATTTATGTACATTTTATCATAAGAAAATTTTGGTAATTGCACAAAAACATGTGTGTACCTTTGAACCCTCCTTTGCTGTTATCATAAATAGCAGTGCTTGATGGCAGACATTGTGTACAGTCTGCAGCTGTAATGACACAGAGGAAGGCACACGCTAACCATGAACTGAGAGGTGGCTTAATGTAGCGTGAGCATCCAGTTTTGTTTTGCTGATGTTATCAGGACAGCTGTAAACAATTCATACTCAGAACACACTGGCCAAGACACTGAGACATGCAGCATTCTGGGACAGTGATTGTAAACTAAAACATATTGCAGCACCGATGTGCATGCTCTTCATTTGTTTTATACTCAAACTTTCATATTTTTTCATTTATTTGCGCACACACACACTCCATCTACAAGGGCTTTTTTTTATTTAGCTCTAACTTTCTTATTTCACCCTTTTTCCTCAGTTTGTTTCTTTCTCCCAGCACGGTTCTTGTCTCTTATGTGGATGTTATCACAGCTATCGCATTCTCCTTCGTCTCTTTTTTTGTCAGCTTGTCTTTCTGCGTCTGTCACAGCTCAATGCTCCTTCATCACAAGCACTAACATCATACTTCTCGCAATCTGTTCTGTAAGAGAAAAAAAAAACATGGCAGGTACATCTTGACATCATCTTATTCATCCAAAAATGTAAGCTGAAACTCCAAGGCTGAAACATTACCCCACTTTGCAACATCTTCAACACACGTTGCTTGCAAGCGTTTTCAGTTTGCACATTATTAAGATGCAGAAGGCTTCTTCTCCTTAAGCCTGAAGAGATATAATATTTAATGTCTTTTTTTTATAGTCAGTTGCATTGCAAGGTGCTCCGGGAGCTGCCAAAACCTTGTCACACATTTAAACAAATCAGCCTGGTTGTGCAACAAAGCAGCTCTGTCCATCAAATGTTTTAGTTTATAGGAGGGATTCCTTCTTGCAAATGAATAAAAGAAAGAAACATTGATCACATCATGAATAAAAAATGTTTTAATTGTTTTAAAGCTGAGGTTAGAAACGTAGACAGCTTTTTACTTAGAGACAAAGCACTTGCATTCAGTTCTTTGTGTTTGCTTCATGTGTGCAAGCAGATGGCTGAAGATGAGCCTGTCCAGGTCTAACATCTGAACCTCAATAAGTGATTCAGACTCCATTAATATTTCCTCTGCTGATATATTATTGAATAATTTATTGAGACGTCCTCATCAACCCTATCTGATTGTCCTACGGTGCAGGCCCATCTGTACAGTATCTGTACTTGCAGTTATGTGGTGTTGACTAATATCTTGGAGTGGATTATGATTTGATTGCAGATTTTCACACAGTAGTGACATTCCTCAGTGTGTCTGTTTTCCTCCTGTCTTACAGTCCTCTACAGAGCTGTTCTTTCACTCAGCTTTTGCCACTTCCTTTCTTCTCAAATGATCACAAAACAACAGTAAACGGTGAAGCAGATACAAAAAGTAAAAAAAATAGCTCTGTTTTTGGAAAACAAGAATGTCTTTGTGCTTGATACATTATATTCATGAGCGTGCAAGTTGAACCAAGATGGGGCTTCGTTACATAACAGCAGTTCCTGACAGTGTCTGCTTTCGGTAATCACTGCACATGGGAATGAATGGAGAAAGTGAAGTCCAAACAAGAAAAAGAAGAAGCGGGAGGATCATGTTATGTGACTGGTGAGGTAATAAAGGCAGAGTGTTGGAGGAAGCTGGAGTGATAAGAGAGTGTGTGTACGGTTCTTCTGTTTGTGGATGTTGTAGTCGGTAATGTTACACCTCCATTTTGTTATGACATCTTATGATAAATGGGATAGATTAGTAGCAGAAAGTCAGATTATTATTAACCCATTTTTGTTCTTGTAAACTAGAGGCTCATAAACTGTCCCTTTCCCACAGCTGCCACAGATATTTCTTTACAGGTCTTTATACTTTTATATTACCTTAACATCCTTTTATTGTGGTTGTGAGAAGTAACTTCATAGGACAAAATGAAAGGTATGTCTTCAGTGTTTGGACCAAGTAAGACACAGACAGACAGAACAGTTCCTCAGAGGAAACACTCTCTGAATAACTTGAATTGAGAGACTGTGGGTGGAACATTAATGTTGAAGGTTTGTCTAATGGAGATGAGAAAAACATACCCTCCACATCAGAAATGTTTGCTACTGTGAATGTGAACCTGAGTAATCCAAAAACAGATGAGGTAAAAGGTTAGGCCTCCTTCGCACAAGGAACTATATAGGAAACACTGGTTAATCCCTGTTTGTCACAGAGACGTAAGTATGCTACTGTAGTTACGCACATTACTGCAAAACCACATAGTTCAGGAGAAGTACATTACATAAACACAGACAAGCAGAGTTTCACTTCAGCTTGCTCTTTAACAGGCTCTTCCTCTTTTCCCTGCCTTTCTGGTTCTTTAATATATTTTCTCTTAATATCATACAGTTTAAAACCTCCATTTAGTGCTGTATGTGTGTTTCTAGAGGAGTCACTAGAAGGAAAACCCACCATTGATAGACCCCAGCACCAGCACCATTAGATCCATACATCAAATTTTAGATCAGAGATACCCAGATCCGATTTTAGATGCATTCTCTTTCCAACACACCTAAATGAAATGTCTGAATTCCCTTTTTTCTGCATGTCATTCATGTCTGCAGAGGCCTTCATTTGCTTCAGCTGTGTTGCACAAGGGTTGCAGGATGGTAGATCTTGCAGACTGAACTTGGGTAGACATTGGGCAGACGTTGCATTAGATCCACAGTGCCGATTCAGGAGTGACCATTTATTTCTAAATACAAAAAAAGCTTTGTAAAGAAAACAAGAGCAGCTGAAACATTTTTGGGTTGTCTGTATTAAGAAAAGAGAGTGAGTTACTGTGACCACAAATAGATGAGATTATGGTATATTACTCTCAGCAGTCTGTTTGTCTGACAAGATAAATGGCGTGTCGGATCAGTTACTCTTTTTTGTTCATCAAAACATTTAGCTCCAAATATGATCAAACTTCATTTTTATCAATACAGTATTGTTATACTGTATGACAGCATATGACATCATCATTTACCAAAGAAGTCCCACCCACTTGTTGGGACAGTTCCATTGTAGGAAGAAGTTCCAGTTTCAGTCTCATTCCTACTGCCTTCACATTAATGATAGATGATACCTGAAGACTAAGTAACAATGCTCAATTTTTTTTCAACAAAAATTTACCCTTTAAGTTTCAGTTTTGTTGTTAAAACAACTATATAATATATATTCTTGAACTAATTATGATCCATTACTAAATTTATTTCAGTTCAGTGTTTTATAAGTAACCATGGTAGCATGTAAATTATATCCATGACAATAATAATTGCAATGTAATGAGAATTTTATTGGAGGTGTAAGAATTGCATTGCAATTTCTCCCCGTGTTAGCGTGGCTTCCTCCCACAGTCCAAAGACATGCACCTTGGGGATAGACTGATTGGAGACCCATAGGAATGTGTGTGTGTGTGTGTGTGTGCATGGTTGTTTGTCTCTGTGTGTTGGCCCTGTGATGGACTGGTGATTTGTCCAGGGTGTACCCCGCCTCTCGCCCGATGACAGCTGCGATTGGCTCCAGCCCCCCTACGACCCTGTTCATGGAATAAGCGGTAGATGTTGGATGGATGGATGCAAGTCAATACTGATGAAACCGTAAAATGAAACTGACAGTGAATCATCCGTAGGAGTGTTCATTTAGGTGAAAAGGTTTGTGATTTTAAAAAAAATGTACATACAATGTAGCTACGATTTAATAACAGACATTTTCTAGATAAACACCAGCTTTTTGTTGCAGTAAAGCCACTAAAAGCTGGTGGAGAAGGCTTTATAAGCCAGCACTTATTGTGACAAAAAGCAAGCAATTAATGAGTCTTCAAAAGCTATGAAACTACATGAATGTAGGCTACACTTCTGTGCCAACAAAGCTCGTATATTTTAGTAGGATTTAGTGTTATGCTGCCAGTAGGAAAGAGCACGCTGTCTAACTAAACCAAATGAAAAAAAAAGTACTTTATGCTAAGTTAGGCAGTACAGTTTACTTATCTGTTGAGAAAAAGGTAAGCAACTTCTTCTACCTTTTGGAAGGCTAGGCTGATGTTGATCCTCCCTTTTTTTTATTCTGGTCATGTTGCCTTTTAAAGTGCCCTTTTTTATTTCTGGTCAAATGTGAAAACAGCTCCTGTGCTACTGCTGCATTTGCATTATCCTGCATTTTTATGAGTGACTATTGAACAGATTTTCCAACTTGCTCAGGTAGCAAGTTTCTCTCACTGATCTTCTTCTATGGCTTTTTAATCACTGTGCTGGCTTGCAGGAAAAACACGTTTTCATTCTACATTGCTGCTATTTACCCCTCACCTGCAGTTTATTCATAGCTCTTAATTCCCTACCAGCTTACCAAATGTACAACTGTTCACTTATGAAAATGTGTCTGATTGTTCGTGGATTATTACAAATGCAGGCATTGATTTTGGCCAGACAAACTATAGAAAAATGTACACATTGTCCCTTTAAATCATGATTATTTTTTAATTCTACCAATGATTTTTCCCTCATTTTATCTAAATCCTATCAGAAAGAGAAAGAACTGTGTGTCACCCTCACCGCTGCTGATACCTAACACAATTACCCTTTCAATCCCTCGTGCTTTGTTGTGGGAACATAAACCATCTGAGCTCCTCCTCAAATAAGCTGCAAACCTTTGACACTTCTTCAGGTCTGAAAGCTGCAATCTCTCTGTCATGTGTGATATCATTCATCTAGAACTGATAATGTGCTGAAGACCACTGCCATCTCTCAGATATGGTTGTTGTGGTCGTTGCCTGCCGATGTTCCTGTTGTAGCCTATTCGTGTTTTGAAGATAAAACAGGGAGTATCTTGTTTGTATAGTCTTTGTGAGAGTTGATAAAGTGACTTCATAGTAGGCCCATGTTATCATTTTTAGCTCATGTTACAGCTAATCCAGAGCTGTTACTTTTTTTTCTCAGCCTTTTCTGCTCATAGATAATGGCATGGTTTGGTTTAATTCTTTTTTAGAAAACTCTTTTGGGAATTTTCTTCAACTCTATCTCTCTGATACCACAGACTTCGCAGCAGGTCTGAACTTCAAAAGCCAGAATCCAAGCAGCTATCCTTGGGCTTACCTCTCAATTAGCCTCCACACTCTCCAAACTGTTTTTCTCTCATTCCGTGTGACCCTCTAACCCCTTCCTCTGTTTTTATATCCCTGCTCCCCCTCTTCCAAACACAGGAAACCTGTCCTGGAAAACTCGGCTTATGTGTCACTCCACTTTAAAGTGAGAGTTTCAAGTAGGAAAATAAATATGGGAAAGGGAATGTAGCAGCAGAACAAAGTAAAGCAAAATTGGTGTTGCTGCATAGCTGAGGTCTGGCTGATGTCCATGTCGATATAGAGACTTAGGAGCAGGCATTGAGGATGCTGGCATTTAAAAAAATGCCACCTCTGATGCTATCATTGGCATGCTATTGCACTGCGATTAGACTCCCAGGGTTGTGATTGTGACTTTGATTTTGTGGCACAGGGTGTGAGTCAGCCCTCTTGAATTTCTTATTCCTCATTAAGTAATCATTTGGAAATCCCAAAAAGATTATCTTGTGCCCACCGACAAAGTGTCTGGATTCAGCTCTCTATTCTATATGTTCTAGCCCCCCTGCATATTGCCCCTAGTAATCCTGGAAAGCTGAGAGAATCGTTTGTCTGACAGAGAGAGAGTTTATCTTCTGTTGGCATACAAGGAGAGTACAAAGAAATGATGAAAAAGCACAGGCAGGATAATAACAATGTTTATAAAATCTGATCTTCTTTCACAACTGCTTCATTGTGGGATGCAGGCTGTTAAATGTTGGAACCTGTTGCGGAAAGGTCCATCAAACTCATCAATGTTGTGGTGACAGGTCAGCCCGTCCCGTCTTGTACACTTCAAAGAGGAGTAAAAAAAAAAAATCTGTCACACTAGTACTTCTCACTGTTTCTTCAAACATAAACCAGCACCAAGAGACAATTTAAGTGGCTCATATCAACAGTACTAATTGTCAGCGGGTAAACTGATAGGAATGACTTAAAACACAGCGCATAGTTTGGCAGGTGTTGAGTTGAAAGGGGGAGACTTTGCAACAAGTCTTAACGGCGTTGCTTGGAAAGATGCTGAGTAGAGATTTATCTAGTGGAATGTGGGGTGAAATCGCAGCTTGCATTTAAAGTAGCCTGGCGAAGGGGAAAAAACGGTGCAGAGGACAGAAATGTTTGGATGGAGGGGGGCATTAAACATTCCTATAAAGTTGCCGTGGGGACAGTCAAGGCTGTGTTCCATGACCGTGTCCACATGTTGACAGCTTTACGCCTGTGGTCCTGCACTTTAACTGCAGCCTTGGATAAACCCAAAAGCCATCGTATCTCACCACTTGCTATATAAACTAATAGGAGGCCCTAGATTAAAGCGTGCAGCCCAGTGATGAACACGTTGAGTATGTCCACGATAAAAAAGAAAGATTGTGTAAACAGTTTTGTTTGAATAAGGTCATTAGCTGTCAAAATGTCTCCACTGTAAACAGGTGCTCTGTCTGAAATCCAGACAACGTCACAGAGCAGACATCAGATGGCCATGTTGGTTTTGTCAACCTGTGAACATCACTAACCCTTAAAAAGCACACAGTTAGTCTTTGGTCCATTTACGTCTCCACCATTGTTGTTTGTTCACAGGAAAACGTCTTCGGCCATCTGTAAGGTTAAAAGGTTTATTCAAACACAGAGGCTTGTTTTCCTGCTTAGTTTCAGTGGTATTGAACCAAGCACATATTTTGACTTAAATGTTTTTGTTTGTTACTTAAAATTTTTAGATACTGGTCTCCACACCATCAGATTATGATCAATGGATATCAGTGTCAGTCTGATAGAATTACACACCTTTCAGACCCCTTCAATATTACCTTGTTTCTCAAAAATCCCAGAAAAACTAGTATACAAAAGAATTAATCAACACCTAATAAAAAATGAAATATTATACAATTATCAATATGGTTTTTGCTAAAATAATTCTGCTTATATGGCACTTATTGAATTAACTGATATAATACATGCTGCCTTAAATAATAATGAATTTGCCATAGGAGTATTTTTTAGATATTTCCAAAGCATTCGATACAGTAAATCATGATATTCTGCTTTTAATGTTGAATTTATCCCTAACTCAGAGCAACATTTACAAGTCACTTAAACAAAATATTTTTCTTACAGAAAAAGTTTTTAAGGATAGCTTCTTTCTCTAAACCTGATACACCAAGTGCCCCTCTGTTCAATAAATTATGAATCTTGAATATATTTGATATAAATACACTTCTTACTTGTACATTTGTGTTTAAAGCCCTTTATGATTTCAATTCGCCTCCTTATATTAAAAGTTATTTTTAAAACAACACTCAAATTCATAATTATCATACAAGGCAAGCTTCAAATTTACACCTACCTTTATATAAAACATTTTGTGACCAATTTTCAATTAGATTCCATGGTGCTAAACTTTGGAAAAATAATATTGAACTTGTGGAAACCTTTATATCACTGAAAATGTATAAAAGCAGACAAAAAAATAGGCTTATGGCAGGATATTAATTTGATGTATTCTAAAATGTGAACTGGGATGATGATTATGATGATTTCCTTCTACATTGTAATTGTGGTTTTATATTTATACACATGATTGCACTATGAATTGACTGGGCGTGGTTTTCATATATGCCCATTCAGGCTTCCACCACTTCCATGCACATGAATTTGTGTGTCTTGTATTTTTGTACTCAATTGTTTTATTTTGTGCTAAAAAATAAATAAATAAATGTGGATATGGACTGTTTTATCAGACGAGTGAATAGAGTTGCAGCGCTCACTACAAACCATCTGAACCTATATATTTAAGCTATAAGCCAAGCAATGATCCAACAAGTAGTCTGCAGCCATCAAAAACACAACAAGCTTTCACACATATTAAAGGTGGTTTGTCTTGCCAGGAAAAAGGCCTTAAAGATGGCTGAAGAATGATGTGGCCCCTTCCCTCTGCCGACTTAAATCCCATTGATAAGTTGAGAACCCTTCTCATCCACCGTGAGATTTTCAGTGAAGCAGACAATACACCCTTTTTGAAGAGTTGTGAGTTTGTAGTTGCAGCCCTGAAAGCGTGGAGCATAAAACTCACAAAACTAAAGAAAAACCATGTAAAGTACGCTAAATGCAAAGAAAGAAATCTCTTTTTTAATATTCTTATGACTAATTTACACTTTGTTGAAAAGTGTAAATTAGTCCTCTCTCTTAAAAAATTAATCTTAATCTTGAGCTTCATTTAAAGTTAGGTCTAAGTGATAATATTAGATGCATTCACTGAAAATAAAGTTAATTGTTGAAACAATTTAACTAATATAAACATTTATTTATTAAAAAGACATTTTGCAGGATCTGTTTCATTCATACCTTTACTGTAGACTTTATGCACCAGCTGTTTGACAATCAACTGACAAAATGTCTAAATATACAGACAAGACCTTTGGAGTTACAACCTGGCACCTAACATCAAAGGTAAACTGATATGCAGTTACATAGTTCAATGCCACACTTTCCTGTCTAGTCTTGTTCCCTTTGTTGCTGCTCAAATATGTCAGGAGATTGTCTCTAACATGTTCAGTTTGAAATCAACATTTTTATCTTTCATCACACCATTTTTCTCCCATTTTAATTTCTACTCTCTTCCCCTCTCTGTATAATCTAGGGGAAACGTGTGCGGCACTTCTCTTCGCCTTTAGGGTCACTCTGCTGCATTGCTAATACACATTCATGTAAGAAAGACGTACTGAGGTGCGTCATTATTAGAAAAACATTACAAATCTGCAGGGAAAGACCTCTAAAGGCCTGTTAGTTTCGCTGGGTTTTTATTTTGTCTTCTAGCTCGTAGATCCTTCCAATCAGTTTTCAATTCAATTCATCTGTATTTATATAGCGCCACTTCATGACAGTGTCATCTCAGGGCACTTTCACATCATATTAAGCCAAGTTCACAGTACTCAACCAAGGTCTTGACATCACCCCTTCTGTACTTTACCAACCTTCATCCTACTTTTACTGCAGCAGTTAGACCATTCAACTTTAGAAAGATCTTCATTAAAGCTGATGCACTGTTCATAAGTATAGCAACCTGATTGTGATTCTGTTGTATTCATTTTATATATGCTAAACTGTTGCTTTAACTTGACCATCCTCATGAGGCGTAGACAGAAGAATGCAGAAACTGTACGCTGAGTTTATGTTTTGTCTAACCATATCAGGTATTGTAATTTTGGTGTGTAGTACCAGGCTACTTCTAAGCTAAGTTCATATATATTTTGAGCTCAAGTGAAAGCAGAAGTGCAGTAATTATATTTTTAGTCAACAAAAACAATTGTTTAAATCAGAAATAACAAGTGTTCTGCCAGCCTCTCCTCAAAGTACTCAATGCACACGTCCACACAACTACATCCCAGGTACTGGTGCATTTCTTTTCTTGGCTCTTAGTCTAAAGAGAGGAATATATTTTAAAAGCAAACCAGAGTAGCTGCACAACATCACGTAAACAAGTGGATGCACAAACATCAATACCTGCGCTTTAGTTTTGACAGAGTTTAAGGAAATATGTCGGTCAGGCACAAACTGTTCAATGCATGAGTAGTAGTGAGACGCTACAGGCATCACAAAAATGCAAATAGCTGGTCAATTATTTGCTCCGTTGCTATGGAAACATAAACTTACTGGTCTTAGTGGACACAACTTTGACTGTCATTTAGGACACAAGGACTGTCTTTGTTCAGTTAAGGGAGTACGTAGTGTTATACAGAAGGTGGTTGTTTTGGCATCAGAATGATTACAAGACCGTTGATTAATCAATAACCTTGAACCACTTGTTGCTCAAAGAGTAAAACAGTTGCAGAAACTGTTGGTTCAATTTCGCTAGATAACAAGGCAGAAGTCTGATGGGGATCTTTATTTGAAACACATAGCTCTTGGTTTGGCAACAGGAAGTTTTCAAAATGGCAACAAGTCTGATTTCAGATTTGTGAATAACATGATAACAATATACAACAATTAAGTTGTTGTTCTGCAACATTGTACAGTTTGTGTTATTGACAGGAGTTCAACAGTGATTCAGAGAGGAGTTTTCTTTTTAGTCTGGCTGCATGCTGTTTTGGAATCAGAACAGGCCTCAGATATTTCAGTATAAATAGCGTGAAAAGAGGAATTGTGCCAGACAGGAATGTCCTCCTCAAGGGCATCTGTTGGACGATGCCCAGATTTGTTGGCTGGAGACAAGCCAAAGACCGGAGGCGAAAAAGGGGACTGAAAAAGAGGGAGAGAAACTGTCCAAGTAGACGCTTGGTTAATATCTGTTCTTCACAGTAATCTATTAATGAGCAAAAGGACAAAAGAGGGACAAGACAGGGAGAGAATAACAGGCGGAACTTTAAGGCAACAGAAATAGTGCAAATTACATATGATTAACAAAAAGGATCTTTCTATCAGCTTCATACTGTATTTTTGTTACTGACCCAATTGTCCGCTGCTGAATTCTGGCAGCAACACAACACGTACAAGCCTACACTCACTTCCCATTTCTGTTTCCAAATGTTTCTTTTCTTTCTCTGACCTCTTTCCTTTCTTGCTCTTTCAGACTGAACCGTTTTGCATTTACGCTCTAAAACACAGAGACAACTGGCAGCTATTCTGAGCAGCCATCACCTGAATATCAGAGACATAAAAACACACTTCTAAGGAATGGAATCTATATTATAATATAGTAAAAATAGTATATAGTATAAAATAGCATACTAGGAAAAAAAACTTTCAACAGATCTTTCTTATTTCTCAAGATAAATTGGGATGCCACAGCAGAGCATATAAGTGATTGAGCAGGTATGGCATGTATTGTGAAGTCATTTTGTGTATGTTTGAGTGAAAAAGCCCTCTGTAGTATCATAACTGTGTGTTTCTGTGGACGCATATAACCACTGTGTTATTTTGCCTTGTTTGTAGCAACAGGAGTCACTGTCAGTCGTGCAATGACCCTACTTCACCGAGGTTAGAGGTCAATGAGGTGACAGTAGAACTATTGAGAAATAGGGAGTGAACCAGCGAAGCCCTGTGACAAACCTGACACAACAACAATAAAAGGCTGAAAACGTGCTCTTTTAGACGTTTTTGGAACAGAGTTATGGATTTCCTGGGGCGATGAGAGAAGCTTTGAAGCCGTGCAGTCATATTGCCACTGCAGTGAAAAGCCAGATGGGAAATTACCAGAAAAGAGCCTCATCTGTGGATTTCCATGTGACAAATTATGAATCACCATGCTGACACTGTGGAGACAGCCTGTGAATCCTAGCAATGGCATTTCAGTAAAAAAAAAAACAAGGAAGTTATTGCCCATAATTGTGAAATTCTAGATTATTTGGTAAAGTAAGACTTGGAGTTGTGTTCTAGGAGTGGACCTATCCCTGCTACATGAGATGTGGTGCATTCCTTGGCTCTGCTTTGTCACAGTTCTATTTAATGGTATCACAAAGGCAGTGAAGGCCTAGACGCCAAACAGTCATGCTGAAAGAGCTACCAACTCACACAATGGCTGCTCTGTAACTCCGGGAAGCCTGCAGATGTTTGCTTTTGATGTCTCATCACGCAAATTCATTTCTAAAATAGAAGTAACCTCTTACATCTTGCGCAGGATATCTGGCATCTCGGTTTTCATTTTGTTTGTCGTCATCAAGAGCTGCTTTCAGACTGCCAACTTCAAAGACACTTATGTGAAGTGGAATAATTCAAAATAATGATAAAGAGGAAAACATAGCTGCCATATTTTTCTAGGAGACATCATTAGTGCAGTGAACCAGCCACCCAGACAGGTGTTCAACAGCATCATCTGAGTGTCTGTTTGTCTTTGTCTCCAAAATTGTTGACCTTTGCCCCCTCGAGCCCCCCATCTGTCGCCTCCTTAATCCTCAGGCTCATTCAGCATGACAGTTATCTCTCGTTAGATACACATGAATTTTAACAAGACAACAGACTTCAAAAGTGTTTTACATGGAGCAAACTTGTCTTAATTTTAACCTTTATTTTAGCTGTTTATCTTTGAAGTTAATCCATATTGTAGAAACTGGGATTAGATGTAATTCACTTGAGCGTAAATGTTGAATTAAAAGTTATTTAATGGGTTTGTTAAGTGACAAAGTGCATCAACCCCATCTGCAGAGGCTCTGAGGTTAACCAGATATTACTTCTCCGCACACTAAACCACGCAATGCCATACTTTAGCAGCAATTGCAGCAGCTATTCAGAGATCATGCCACCCATATTTAAGGCGGGCCGGCACCCACAACCAGATGCTTGTACCTCACCAGAGCCTGATGAGACCATTTGTTCTCAGTCTGGGAAGAAGAGATGAAAAGAAGCATAAGATAAGAGAAGCTACCAGTTATTTAGGGATTTGATTTCACATCTTTGTGTGTTATCACATCATGGAGATCAACATGAAGAGAGGGCAAAGGGAAGAAAAAAGAGATGAGAGCAGCATGGGCTTGTCCTGCTTGCCTTTCATTATTCTCCATCAACTGTACAGTGACTTAACCAGTAATAGAACATCTTTCTGCTGAACCAAGGCTGCTGCAAAATGTGCAGATAAATATGTGCAAGTTAAAAAACTTTCAACACGGATATGCAAGAGCACCTCAAACTTTCCATAAAATCACTAGAAACTATGTAATAAATACATTTATCCAAGTGTCAGAGCAGTGAGATGATCAATGGCTTAGACATGTTTCATTATATGATTTGTGACATTGGAATATTGTGTGAGATATAACTATGTATACCTGTGTACCAGTTTAACCATGTGTTCTGCATGCCAAGATGGCCATAATATTAAGCCTTATGTTGAAAAATAAGAAAGTGCAAGTGGAAGAGGAAACACACAATTACTGCTGAAAACATTGTGAAGGGTTAATGGATTATTGCCTCCTCTTCCGTTTAAAGGTTTTGTAGTTAACTGGATACTAAAGGGAGATGTTGAAAGTGGATGTCATCATGCAGTGACGGGTAATGAAGATGTAGGATAAAGATATGCTGAAGAAAAACCCAATGACCACATGAATTAAGTTTTAAATACAAAGTAAGAAAAATTAAACAACTGTTTTAAGTTAAATCTGCATCCTTTTGTGCTGGACCAGTGGATGTAATTCACATTCTTTCATGAGACTGGATTTCTAGGGTTTTTTTTATACTGGTATCCACTCACTGAATGTCTGTGCACCCCATGCTGTTGCTCTTTTTTTTCTCCTCGTTTCTTTAAATTTCTTCCCGCTTTTTTTTATAATCGTCTAATTGAAACCTCCTGCTCTTTACGTCTTTCCTTCCACTTTTTCTCACATTCATGACTTCTGTTTCATCCCGTTCTCTTCTCTTCTCCCACGTCCTTTACACGTTTGCTCAAAAGTCTCACTGCCAAACATTCATATACAGGATCCATTGTTCATATTTGCTCTAAGACAAATGTCTCAAGCTTTAAGTATCATCAAATTATTAAAAACAAACATTTTCCAATTGAAGTATTGGTTTCTGCTGTGCAAACATACTATCATTGTCCTCTGACTCTCATCTCCACACGAGCCTTCTAGCATTCAGTGTCTCGGATGAACTAAGAACTGAAATACACACTTGCGCCACTGGCGTAAGAGCAACAAAGGTCTACACAGGCCCTGTTGTCCCAGGACAGTAAGGTAGTTATCTGTGCCACAGTGGGAACATATAGCAGTCAATGGATGAATGCTATCTTTATATCTACTGCACCAGAGGTGATTTGAAACGCTGCCACTGGACGTCATGGAGCCCCACTCTGAAACACAGTCTTTGAAGCACTGACAGCACCGACAGAATCAGGCCAGCTCTTTGATACGGGTGGTGGGGAAAGGAAAACTCGTGCATTAAGAGGGAGGATTATTTAGTTACAACTCTATCAGAAATGCTGAAGTTAAAGAATAAGAGCTTTAAGAAATACTGCACTTAGAAAGCAAGAGGATTTTTTCTGCTTGTTTTTTTTTGTGGTTGTTTAAAAAACACGTGTTTAAGCCTTACTTCATGCCTAAATAAAATATAAACTCTAAGTTTGTAAAAGAAAATGAGAGTATATCACTGTTGCATTCTATGTTAACTACAAGATCACATTAAAAAAATTGTAAATTATAATATTTGTGAATGAAAAAGTCTCTGCCATAAAAGAAAAAACATTGCTTGTTAGGTTTACATGGCTTACAGGCATTTAGTAGTCTACACAAATGTTGGTATATGTTACTCCAACTTCCTGTTTTCCTTTCACACAAATCTAAAAGCTCTTTCTCACTTCCTGCCCGCAGGATTTCAGGTAAACCAAAGCATTACGTCAGTGAGGAACTCATGTCTCACCGCTTTAGGGCCTTGAAGGGCTTTCTGAGGAGAATGATAAACACTGTGGCTGGCAGCGGGTGAAAGAGTTAATTACTGCTGCCGATCTACTCCCTAATGACTGGTACACTTCTGTAGGGTGTTTTAATAAGATTCAGGAGTCAAGCGAGCTACAGCACAATCTGTTTTTAATGGGGCTCTGAACAGTCAGAGCTGGGAACAGAAAGTGAGCCACTGATTTTACTTGTGGTGCAGAGAAATCTCATTAGAGGCTTGGTAATAAACAGATTCTGGAGGGATTAGATCAGGAGAAAGAGGGGAAAAGAACTGAATGACATTATCAACTGTTTCTTACAAGGCAGAACACACCCCGAGGCATCTTTTTTAACACAATCACTCCTAATCCCTGTTATTGTGCTATTACATCATACACTTTCACTGCAGCTCAGACTCTTTCAAAATGTGGAAAAGTAAGACGTGCTACCTGTATTTGCAGATTCACTTTAAGTATGAGAAAGCCTTCTGGAGGTTTTGTATAGTTATGTGGAGACTTTAATTAATCAATCCAACCCTTAAGCAGTGTAAGGAACAGCAAGCAAAGCTTTAAAATCTGACTAATAAGTGAGAAAACCCAAATGACTCATTATGCACATAAGGTAAAAAATTATACGAGAAATGCAAATCATAATGGAAAAGTTCTTAACTCCACAGTTTATGCCATGCAAAGCCCACATGGAAAACAGAAATAGGCTGTAGGAACTTTGCCTAACTGTAGTGATCAGTATGCAGTGTGCAATGTGCTGAAACTATTGCAAAATCTGCCCAGAAGATTTCTGATTTTAAAAGTTCTACCAGATGAATCTGAGCAGTCTGTCATTGCATAATGTGTCCCATGATGCAATTCTCTCCAGCAGTCCCAAAACCGAAGTTTCTTTTTTATTTCTTTATCATTGTTATCATCATTATTGGTATGCAATAGGTTTATAAAGCCACCAGTTTCTCTGAGGTTATGGTTCTATTACACAGTTTGCCTTTTAATTCAATTGAATTAAATGGTTAGACCACTGACCAGTTGTAAACTTCACCGTGGTTCAAGTTGGACTTATCAAAAGATTTACTTGGTGCTTGCTAAGTTGTGCACTGTGGTGTCTACTTTTGTAGTTTTACATATAATTTCATGTGCAATGTGTGGATAACACCATGTTGTTTGCATTGGATTTAAATACCATGAAAAGACTGCTAAAAAAATGCATTTTAAAACATGTTTTTTATACAAATTATCCACAATGAGAAAAAATATTCTATTGATTCATCTTCATTTTATGTGGTCCCACCCTGTGTAGTGGTGCAAGATATTCTATTCACCTGTTGGTAGGATTATATAAAAAGGCATGCACAACATTATGTGCATTTTATTTGTAGTTCCTGTTATTAAACACAAATTCTGTGGAAAGTTTTTTACTCATATACTAAGAATATAGTATAAATTAAGCTGAAGTTATTTTCAATCTATATATTTTATAATTAATTGCTTTTGGTCCCTACATCCAACTTAGCACTGTGCACTCTAGTAGGTGTATTAAATATAAAGCATCAGACCAGAGCTGCTTGGATTTAATGACTCACATTCACATGGATGTTATCACATCCTGGTTGACTTTTGTGGCTTTTTATTGCATACTATATAAAGTGAACTACAGCCCAGGAGTAGACTACACAACTCTGTGAGCTGACTTTTGATTGGCATTATAATCTCTGAATCCAGGTCATTATTTTGCTATAATCACATCATTTGGCAGGAGTCTGTGCTCTTTGGTTGCAAGCAAATAAAAACAGGCCACGTCAGACACACTGATGCGTCTCGGCCTCTACGAGTGTATCCATATTGTAGAAATCAGTGACAAAATCCATGCACAGCAAAAATTAAAGAAGACAGAGGGGATTTTCTGCATGTGAATAACCAGTCTGTGATGTAACAAGTGCAGCAGTTTCCTCTCATTTTATTGTACAAAGCAGACAACATCACCCAGGCTTTGCTGATTTGAAATGTGATGCTGGAAAGAGATTTCATCCACATTTCTATGGGAGTTACCATGAGCTCACTTATGAAGTCATTTGCTCTCTGTTACTTACCTGTGTGAGTCATGAACCTCCACACTACATTTTAAATTTAGCACAGGGCAGGTCTTTATGTGGGAAATGACATTAGAGTATTGCTGTCAACAATAAGTTTAGGGAAAATGGTAGTTACAATTAGAGAAGCACTCGCATCACACCTATTTCAGGCACTGTTATAAGCGAAAAGAAGGAAAAAAATATCACAAATGTTATTTTAAACAGGCTATTTATATATATATATATATATATATATATATATATATATATATATCAGTGGGTGTTATATTTATACAGGGTTACCT
>JBAMHV010000022.1:11383969-11407755 GCA_037177535.1 Pseudomugil gertrudae
ACAGGCTATCTATATATATATATATATATATATATATATATATATATATATATAAGTGGGTGTTATATTTATACAGGGTTACCTGAATGTTTTCTATGCATTATAAGATGCAACTTACTAAAAGTCAAAAAGAAAAATTCACTTCTAAACCTTGAAAAGGGTTTAAAATTTACTTTATAATCTTATAACAAAACATGAATTTTACAGATATAGGCTTATACTTAAAGCAATTTATTATATCTCTTGTTTGAGTTACTGGTTCAGAAGTTTTGGACCATTTCCAGGGTAACAAAAAAAGAACTGACACAGCTTTATAATTTGTACTGTCATTCACAGTTTGGAGGTCATAGGTACAATGATAGAATGAGGCTAAAGTCATGCAACCTCCTGCAGCTCTTCAGAGGATTACTGATCTCTTTATAGAGGCTTTCACATCCCTGAAGACACCCCCCACCCCTCTCCATCCCCCCCATGGCTCAGCATTTCCTGGCACCATCATACATTGTTCATGCACACACATAGCTGCTCCAAAAGTCGCACCTCCACTCCCAGCTGTTCATCTTCATCAGCACTTTCCAGTGTTGCAGAGTAAGCTTAAACTCATTGATCAACCAAAGAGATTATGAAAGAAATTCATGAAAGAATGTTGTTAAAATTTTTTACAGCTTCTGTTAGAGAATCATCTTTTTTATGTTTGTTTGTTTGGTGTGGATGTGGTGAGAAACATCCGTGCTGGTATTGCCAAGAATAGTGATCGATCACTAGCATAGATAGCCACATACTTAGATCCACAGACTGTGAGTGATTGGAGACTTTTTGACCTGAGCAGGTTGCCAGTCCATCACAAGCCAACCCTGAGAGACAAACCATTCATGCTCAGTTACTCCGAACACTCAGTGTTCATTAAACATAGGTTACATTCCTCTGTTATTGTTACTAAATGATTAAATGTCATTGTGCTAACTTTCTGAACTAAATGTGAAAACATTTTTTATGATGAGCATTTGGCTAAAATGTCTACATGGCATTTTTTTAATTGACCCTCTGTACACTGACCCCAGTTACAACATTACAGCAAGCCACACTGTAAAGACAGTTGAAAGCAGCCACGGGACAATCTTCACTGCCTGAAAGATGTGTGTGTCTACTATTGGATAGAGTTTAAATAAAAAAGGGGGAGTGAAAGAGGAATTCCTAGATGCTGAGTACATGCTTAGTTTTGCTCTCCTTTCCCTGCAAGCAGGTCAGAAATGTCAGTCATTTATGTTTGAGCGTATATGCAATGGCTGCCTCACACAGTGACCCTCAATGATTTACACCCTCAACTCTGCACGACAATGAATATGTCATTTAAAATAGCAGGTGTTCACAAGTTGCTTAGCTTGTGGAAAGTAAATTAAAGGGAGAGGTGGAAAGACAGACGAGTTTGTGTGTGTGAAGGAGGATACAGCTCAACCTGAATTACACTCCTAAATGGTGCAGTCAAGCTGGCATGCAGTTCATTGAGGTCCTCGACCACCGCTAGGCCTGTTTCTCATCCTGCTGCAATAACTCTGCCAGGCAGCTTCCTGCAGCAGGCGTACTGCTAGTTTTTATGCTGTTGCCTTTATTAGCTTTGGTAAAAGTCATCTTAGAGATATGCGGGTCAGGCTAAAACCACTGAAAAAGAAGCGCTGAGTTAGTGGAAACTATTCACCCATCTGTCTGTGTGCTCTTGATTCTGCACAATCTAAAACTACATCATCTTGCTGAGCTTAGAGAAACATGAAAAACTATGCAGACAAAAAACGATCGCTTGAGTCCTAAAGCAGCTGTTTTCTTTCATCTTTCATCTAAATTTAAAGGAGTGTGAGAACATGAACTGAAATGCAGATGTAGTGTATCAATACAGGGAGAAACCGTTATGTAGAGACAAGAAAGATGGGATAGATGAGAGGCTTGTCAAGAAATAAGAAGCCAAGATAGAAAAATAGAACAAAACTGGGGGCCGTGAAGTATGGGAGTCACAAATGTTGGTCACAAATGTTTTCATGTTGTCCTGAACCCTTACACAGTTACCCCCCCCCGCCATATTCAATCGCTCCTGCCCCACTGTCCTGACCTTCCCTCACAAGCCACTCTGTCAAGACTGCTTCACTTCATACTTTAGCCTCACCTCGCATCAAAGATAATTGTGTGTGTGTGTGTGTGTGTGTGTTCTTCGGAAGATAACTTCACTGAAAAGCAAGCAGCTTTTAAGTGAATGTTTCAGGAAGTCCAAAGCCAGTAGAAGGTTTTTCAATAAAAGAGATCGTGAGAATATCCCTCACAGAAACACAACTGTTTCTGATCATGGAAAACTTTACATTTTACTTTGTGTGGAGCAAAAAAGAAAAGAAAAAAAACACTTAAGTATATGAGGCAGAAATGGGACTCTGATTTGGATCACTGATATTAAATGAGCAAAGAGCTACGCCATCTGCATCAGTAAGTAAAAATATGCCATGAAAATGTCTATATCATCAGTTTAACAGTAGACATGCATTAATAATCTTTCTGTTCAGGGCAAATGTATGTGTTCATCTACACTTTAGGTCCAGGTGTGTGTGCTATCTGCCAGCTGGTGTTAGCAGTGGGAGGTCTGTTGTGAAACTCTCATCATACCCTCATCAGAAAGGCAGGAGGGTGGCAGCGTCTTCAGCCTTTCCCACAAACTGAACGTATAAACTGCATGAACACACACCAAGTACGTGAATCCTAGATTAATGTTCATCAAGATATAATTTTTTATTTCTTTCTGTCAACAAAGACGTGTGTTTCTAGGGGTGAGTAGGTGTCTGTGTGTCTACCCGGTTTACTGACAAGAGTGCTCCTTTAAAGATAAGGGGCATTGGATGCATATGTGTTTGCTCAGTGAGGCCTTAAAGCCAGGTGGTCTTGTGAAACAGTTGAATTATGGGACATTAAGTACTTAAATATCTCAGAATCACTTCTACACACACATCAATTAGTTTGCATTTTAATTAAGCTTCTTTATGGCTGCCAATCTTGTGTGGAAAAAAAATCAAGAAGAGAACATCATTATCCCGATGAAGACAAGCATCTCTGAGATGAAAGAGGCAAATTTCAGTGGTCCATTACTCCTCTGGTGAAAGTTGGATCAAAGTAAACACTGATAAAGATTACACCACAGGTAATAATACTGCTGACCTAGCTATCTTGGCCAGGCTGGCTACTCCCGACCTCACATGTATAAAACAAACATAGACAGATTTTATTCATCCACAAGGAAAATATTGTTGTCACATTAGCTCAGGACAAAAAGAACAATAAGAAATAAAATAATAGAGTAATCAGTACAAAATAAAATAAAATTGAATAGATAATATCCCTAAAGTTCTCAGAATATGTACATATTTACATGAGAAAGGTATTGTAGTAATAATAGAAATATACTAATTTAGAAGTTTACAAAATACGCAGATGGAACCGACAACTATAATGCAAGTTTAACACAGAGGCTTTGACATTACTGACTTATTTATTGTATTTATTGTATGACTGTATAGAGAATGGTATGAAAGTGCTCCTGTAATGCTCACTGTGACAGTGCAGCTGTAAGAGTCTGTTAGAGAAGGAGCTCCTTTGCCCCTCAACCGTACACACAGACACTGAGCCCTCATTCCTTAGTAGCAGTGGCACTTTTCAAGCTTTCTTCTTGTCTTCCCACAAACCAAACATTACCCGCTCCTTTCTAATTGTAGATGTTTGATTTATTTGATGTTTAAAGGGAAACTGGCTTCTTTTGCTGCGCTCCCATCGGAAAACATGCAAGTTCATGTTCTCGATCTCTCTCACAAACACCCATACAGTGCAGACACTTCTCTCTTTGTAATTACAATACGTATACAAACTTCCTCTCCCATTAGAAGCTAACTTATTGCCCTCGAGAGACCTCTACACTCACAGTAGTTCCTGTGCCACGCCCTCCTCTACTCCCCATCTCTCTTGATTCTTTCCTCCCTTCATATAACAAGACCTGACTGAAGCTTTGCCAGGTTCACTTCAGTCAGATAGGACTTAGAGAAAAAGTGGTTCTGGGCTTATAGATCAGACCATAAGGATTTCCAGGAATTCTCCAAACCTCAGCTCAGACACTGGCAGTGAGTTAAGAGTGGTGCAAATAGATTTGACAAAGAGGAAGTGAATTTAAGGGTTTAATGGATTAGTGCAATTCAGCTGTGTTACGGCCTGTTTCATTAAAGGTGACAGAGGTTTGTCTCATGCATATGTCTCATTAGTTTTCTTTTTGCTTCAGTATAAACTGAATGAACTTCTTATAGTGAGCTTTGATGCTCAAGTGTGAATGTGAGAAGGGTACTGTGTCAGCAGGCTCCCACTGAGGCCCAGAGGAAGCTACAGTCCATCTCTGATTTATCAGCAGCATCAGCTCGCCTCCCTCCACCCCTGGGAATCAGAGAACAACGATCCAGTTTCTGGATCCGTGTCTGGACTGTTTCTTTCTGAGCTGTTGTTTTAGGGCGTCTCATCGTATAATCTATTGCTGTGTCTCAGAAAAGCAGTAGGTTTGTGTCAGGGCTTTAGCTTAATATTGTGTATAAGGTGTGCATAAGATATCAGCAGAGACTAATTTAACATTAAATCTGTTCAGCTCATTGTGAAATGTGACAACAAAGGTGTTTGTTGTCTATGCTGAACCTGGAAAGATAAGATACAGGCTTCCACATCACCAAACATGGAAAAACAGCCGTACAATGTATTTGTATGTAGCTGTATCGTTTCTCCCTTCTTGTTCTTTTTCCATATATATTCAATCTTTCTGTACTTGGCTTGTTGTTACGTACTGTCCATGCATGTTTATCCATCAGTTCAGTTCCAAAACCTGCAGGACAGTGGCCCTCATGCCCCCACTTTGGACACAGAGACATGCAACCACGCACATTCACTGCTAGGAAGTCACAGATTTTCACCGTGGGAGGAAATTTAGAGTAACAAGAGAAAACTTATGCATGCAGCTTAGCTTAAAATAAAAGAAGCTTTGCTGTAAGGTGACGAGGCTAACAACCACACTGTGCAGCCATTATTGTATATCCTGGCTTACGGATCAGCTATCAGTGTATACTGTGAGTTCAGTTGTTCATGCATGAGGTATAAGTTACTGAAAGACTGCCGCACAGATCAGACCTGAAAGATGAAAGTATAATCTATTACATCAACTGTCCCTTTACTGCCCCAGCCCCTGCTGCTCCTAATCCATCGTTAACATTCGATGCGGGGCAGTAATGATAGCCATGGGACGTTGGCCCACTCCATGGCCCTATATACCTTCCTCTCTCCTCACCACCTTCCACCGCCTAACCCAAAGATGTTTTCACAGGAGCCAAATACCTTAAATACATAATTAGCTGGGTCATTTGTGCAAAGGGGGCCCCAGTAAGGACATGAGCTGGTCGGTGTAAGTTTGTGGGGAGCAGAGGGAGGATAAGGGGTAAGCTGGGGGAGGATATGAAGATGTGAGAGAACGGCGGACAACAAAGCCGTGCATTCATGACTGTGGCCCCAGACAAACTTGGCTGCTGCCATCTTCAAAGGCCACCTCTGCCTTTCCTCAAAACCCAGAGGCCACAGGTTGAGGGTAAGAGGAGAAACATAACAGGGTAACATGGAGGGGGAAAGGAGAGAGGAAGATGGGGGTGGAGGGTGTGTGACGTTAAAAGATTTGTAATCTTGGACGGAAACAATCAAGACTATTCCTGAAACGATCCGTATTTTGATTAAACCAGGTTTTTAATGGAATTACTTAAAGGGATCACATTATCCGATGTGTTTGGTGAATTACAATATATTTGCAATAAACAGAAATGAGGCATTCCATCTAACACTTTTCCCCATTGGCAACATCCCATTAAGACCTATGAACCCTGAACTTTGACCTTTTGAGTTACAGGTAGCAAAATCGCAGTTTGATCTCTGCAAAAGGCCAAAATTCCAATGGTCCATGTTTCACACCGGGAGATTTTCTTTGTGTTGTTCCACCACACGCATAGTCACACATTTGCTGGCTTTCACGTGCACACACATGCACACACACACTCTCATAAATATAAAGCCCATTCAGCAGCCCTCTTCACACCTCACCTGCCCCCTTGTGCCCCTCTGGCATTGTTTATAAAAGCATGTCCACTTAAGTGCTGACCTGTCTGGCCTTTGTTGCTGTGGTGCCGATTACCCACATCCTGAGTCCACTCAGTTCCCTCTTTTCTTCATTTTTCCCCTTCTGTCTCAATCCTTTTGCACTCTCATTCCCCAGGGTATTCCCACTCCTCCTGCTTTCCCCACCATGACATATTGCTTTCCTTTCCCTGCACTGCAAATACACTGTGCACGCTATTCTAAGGCCCCACTTTAGCCTTCCCCACATATTATGAATAAAGCTGTGCATGTCAGATAAAAACAATAAAAATTAATCAAGACTTTGCTCGTCCTTTTATCTTTACTTTATTGAATTTATCCCCCTGCCTTGCCGAATTTCTGTTCCTGTGATCCTTTCTCTCTTTCATGTTTTGCCTTTCTTTATCTGGCTCCCTATTGAGGTAATAAGCTGGGTGTATGGCTGGGAAGTGCAACGGAGAGGGACTTTCATGTCCCTTAGCCCTGGGATTAGGGTGAGCTGCTATGGGAAAAGTAATAAAGCCCCTAGAACCTACCGTCTGCTGTTGGTGGATCCTGGAATAAAGCCCAACTCCCGCTCAGCAAACCTGAAAAAGCTCATATTTCCTGTATACACCACCACCCTCGCATCAAGCTTCCGTTTTGCCTGCAGCAGCAGCACCAACACATGAAACTCCATTCATCTGGGCCCACATAATCTATGCATTTGTCACTTTTTGCAAAGTACTAAATTTACTCTAAAGCCTTTCAAGAAGCAGATAGGTTGTTTCTGTTGCAGGTCCCTTTATCGTTTCAGTTGGTCTGTTTCTGCTTTATATCATATTCAATCTGTTATGCTATACATAACCACTTTCACTTTGACCAGTAAGAGGCCTTATTTATCATATTTATCATCCTAGAGACACATGGCACAATATAATGGACTCCACATGCAGTGATAGTTTCATAAGCAGAAATACATTTATTGTTGAAAACATAAATATATAAATTATGATTATTGCTGTCTTTGTCCAAAGGAAGCTTTAAAAAGTAATAAAGACTTGGTGATAACATAATGTCATTGTGTTGGATTGTCATCACATAGCTATGAGTGCTCCCTGACTTAGTGAAACAGCTAACTTACATTGACATAATGTGGATGTTTACAGTGGCGAAACATCAGGCTATAGCTGTAGCACCAGTCAACATATGCTAAGTTCATTCAAAAGAGGCTATGTGATGTAATGTTCATAAATCAACAGAAGCCGATACAACCATGTTTCATTCAGACTTACTTGACTTTAACTGGTTTCTCTTCCCGTTATGACTCGTTCTTTTTTCTTAGGAATATCCCCAGTGAAACTTACTCGTTTCAACACAAGGTTGTTGTTTTCACACCATGTTGCCCTTCTTGTACATTCATCACTGTTAAAGGAAATGGGAAGGAAGTAGTTGTTTGTTCCACTGAAGTGCAGGGGCAGGCCACCACTGTAATGTTTTCAGACCACCTCAGTGCTCTCATCATCATCTGTCCTGATTGTATGTGGCTGCATAAAGTGCAAGTCCCTCCACAGGGTGGAGTGATTTGTTCTCCTGTCAACAGGGGAGTCAAGCTTGGCTAAACAAGGAGCCCATTCATGCAGTTGTTGATTTGCTTTGCTCGCTCATTCAATCTTAAAGGTGGACTTTGCTCTTTGCAGGCAGAATATATGTGCTTAAAAAGTAGACTAGACAGGCATCATCCTTATCAGTGTAAGAGATATGGGTGCATAACAGCCTCTTGTAGCAGAGATTGTGTCAGCACATAGACTGTGTGCCTTGTGAGTCATTTTTGAGTCCTTATGGACTATTTTTGCATTTAAAACAAACTGTTTGCAATGGAAAGAAGATTCAAGACCAAATTTGTGCTGCACTCAAAAGATGTTTTATTTCAGGCTATATGAATTTGTGTGAAATTCTGCTTGACGTTGAGTTAAATCTCATGTGCAGGATCTAATGGTCAGTCATGATGAAAGTGATGCTAAACATCCACAGTTTGTATCCAATTAGAACAGAAGGGAGCGTGCAATAAGTTGTGTGATCCTGACATAAATTAGATGTTTGAACAGGTGCCTGTATATTTTATTCACTATGATCAGGGCAGATGAATATGTGCTTGTCAGTAGGTCTCATCCTTAAGATTCAACTTTTTTAACTTCTGAGATTCATAAACATGTTTCATTTTGGAAAAATAACTTGTTGGTTTGGTAAGCAGAAGTTTTGAATTTGCAAGCAAACTGGGATATGAACATTTAAGTTGTGGATTCAGTGACATTCATTGCAATAAAACATTTTTGAAGGGCAGGATTTATCATTATGCTGTATAATAAGGAAACAAAAGAAGCTTCACTTATTTAGAAATACACTATAATTGCTCTGTTATTATGATGTCCTAACAAGATTGCTGTCAACAAACGGATGTATGTATGTTTGTTTGATTTTTCTTAAAAGATTTATCAACTTTAAAGTTTCCCTGTATGAGCTGTTCTATTCCTTTGTCCTTTCTGTCTTCTTTCCTTTTCACATGTAAACAGGCTACACTAGCAGCACCCATTTATCCTTTATTTTTGCTACACCTGCTCATATTTTAGCATGTTTTTGTAATAGATTAAATACAGCCATTCAATCACAACAAATGGAAAAAAAAC
Source organism: Pseudomugil gertrudae (assembly GCA_037177535.1). Lineage (NCBI taxonomy): Eukaryota > Metazoa > Chordata > Actinopteri > Atheriniformes > Pseudomugilidae > Pseudomugil > Pseudomugil gertrudae. The sequence continues at coordinate 11,392,807 of JBAMHV010000022.1, forward strand.
GTAATTCCTGCTTGGAGATAAGTATGCATAATATATTTCATAACAAAAATAAAGCATCTTCCTGTACTGACTCTCACATCACCACCTTGCACACGCATATTCAAACCATATGCAAGACTTGACATCAATCAGATATACTGCAATATAATACGAAACATGGTTGACAAAGAACAACAACTATAAAAATGACGCTGAGATTGTGATACTGATGAATACAAATAACCAGATGACACAGAACACTGGCATGTCTGCAAAAAATAATGAAAACATGCTTTTTTATCCTTTCTTTAGTAGTGAAAGAGACAAAAAGCAAATGTCCACACATATAAATAGTTTGTAAGTAGCGACGCGTCTTCCTTTTCAGATTTAACTGTACATAGCGGGCATAGAAAGTCACAGACAATCAGGAGTCTCATTGATAATTTGCCCTTTAATCAGAGCAACTATCCCAGAACTCAATGTATGAATGCTCAACAGATTCTTGGAAAAAATGAGCACTCTTCAGCTGTCTATAACATCTTTCTTTGCATTGTGATTCCTGTAGTTCTCTCTTTCCTGTGTATGTGAGAGTCATTTAAACGGCGCAGGGCACTTAGGTTGAATCGGAGTGCGTGATTCCAATGAGAGCATGATCCAACTCCTCCAGCTCTTAAATTGTTGTTTCTGTTTTGTGTCTTTTTCAGGAAAGTCTGTCAAAATGTTCAGATCTAATCCTTTTCATCATCACCCATTGGCCTCCTTCTGCCCTGCTCCAGCTACTTGGCATCTTCTCTTTTCTTCTCATTCAGCGACACAGTCCAGCTGTCTGGGTACATATCATACCACACAGACAAACACCATCACTGGATATTGTTCATTTAAAGAAAAAAGCACCTTTGGCATCTTACTTATTTTCGTCTCATGTCTATTTTCAGTCTCTTGACTTAAAAGAAAAGTTTATTTTCTCAAACAAAGGTTGCATGACAGTGGAGAAGAGGACAAAGCAGGCGTCCTGTTGGCAGCATGTTCTGTTTTAGGTCCCTCTCATGCTGAACTCCCTTGTTCTGTCCGGTCTCACCTCACATCCACTGAAGGAAAGAGAGACAAACCTTAGATTAGTATCAAAACAACTGAAACTCGCATTTCATGGTAAAAAATAAATATATATATTAATAGATCTTGGATTTGAAACCCAATTTCATTAATTAATTCATGCTTTTTTAAATAAATTGGCACAACACACACAAGCTCTAAATAATCTCCTCCAGATTGTAAAAACCTTGGTCCAACCTGGCACAATTATGTCTTTTCTCTACATCCAAAGTACAGAATGGGACTGAGAAAACCCTTTCTGTTTCAGAGAGCGATGACAAGATGATAACACGACAGAAAGCAAAAGCAAATAAGGAGAGAAGGGTGCCTTTTAAGAAGTGAAACATTTCAAACATTTAGAGCAGCTTTGCACAAGAAAACGGTCCACAAGCATAACACTGTGACAACAAGCACATTCGGCAAGTGTGCATGCTCAGCAGGCCACGGATTTACCATGCAGGGCGTAGAGTATTGATCGTTTCTCTTCTCGCACTGACTAGCAGTGATGTGATTGGTGACAACACTGATTGGCTGTGATGTGACTGGTGGCAATAATTGACAGGCTCTCTCTGCTCCCTGACTGGTGCAGTGCATCACTAGCAGGTGAGAGAAGGCTCCAGTGCTTTAGTCCTACCTGTTCCCTTCACAGTCCTCCAGTGGACTTGGAGTAATCAGTGCAAGTTTATTATGTCACCAATAAGTCCTTGCTGGGTCTTAGCTTTTTAGATTTCCTTTTTTTACCTTTAGCCTTTTTTAGATGGCCTGAAAACACAAAGTTGGAGAGGGTGGATAGGAGGGAGGGTTAAAAAGCAATAAGCAGGGTTTATGATACAGAAAGGAGCTACAAAAGCTCTGGGACAGAAGCAGAGAGTGCAAAGATAGAATTCAGTATAAATTCTTCAGATGCCTTATCAGCACACATTACAGCGCTTATCAGCTTCCAGGGAGAGAAAAGCTTCAAATCAAGGCACTGTCATGCCAAGCAGCCTTTGAACACCCTCCCTAAACACACACGTTTGCACACATTCTCATATAACAAGGCACAAACACACAAGCTTCACAGTTTTGCCACAGCAGACCATCTCATAGGTGTTTACATCTAAGAGGATGTAATCATGATAAAAGGTTATCCAATGCAAAGCCAAGGACCCAGATAGAAAAAAGGCCATGTGACACACATAGTGCAGGAAAGGTAGCATGAAGACACTGGGACACAGACAGGATTCAGCCATCAAAAAGGGCAATGCTTGACCAACATTTCGGAAGATGTGCCACAATTATAAAGGATTACATTTACCTGTTTCTGCATCAGAGTGCTCTACTACGTGATGTGATGTGCAAATGCACTCAAGGTGGTCTTCTAACCGTACAAAGACCTCTTTAAGCTTGGGTTTCCTCCTCACGTACTCCACCTTGGCTACCTGAAGAGAAAAAGAAGGAAAGAGTTAGCTATATATATCAAATACCATTCGTGTTCTCCTCTTTGTCAATGAATTCACACTCTTTGCCCATCCGGAAACATCAAAGCATATCGTTCTGTGACTGATGACACATCCATAAACTTATTTGTAAGAAAAGAACAAACACAGACATTGCTTTGCCTTCCTGTGTGTGACAGAGCATTCCTGAGAGGCCGATTCACTAGGTCCCACTTGTGTGCTCTATGGCCTACAAGCAACTGAATGGAGTGCATGACCCTGTCCAAGCAATCAAAAACAATAGCAGAGGAGAGTGGGGTTGGGGGTGGGGGTGCTGTACACCCTTAGGGCCTGGGAAGCTTTACTCTAGCAGGAGAAAGATGGGAGATCCCCCAGCTCCACGTCTGAAGCATCCACATCCAAACAGACACACACCTAAACTAATTCATCCTGCCTCAACATGTTGCTTTTAAGCCTTGTTTCTTTAACAGTTTGGGAAAGTTTTTCTTAGCATGCATGTAAGTAAGGGTGTATATGGTCCTTTATAAGCAAGAAAACCCCAGCCAATGACATTTTCAAACAAAGAAACACAAAAAGGAGTACAGGGATTCTTATCATTCCAGGTAACACCTTCTCAGTTTACATCTTGGATCGCTACTTCCTGTCTAATAACAACTATTCCTCAGAGGGATATGAACATACTAAGCTTCTGTCAGAAATGAATTGTGCTGATTAGAGCTCAGATGAAAGCTGAATAGAAGAGGTTGAAGGAAGGTTATGATCATATTGTTGTGTAAGTCAGGGGAGGTGGCTGCATGCTTTTACTTCTCTGATCTATGTGCCAAGTGCAGGTAACATCCCAGTCTAACACTGCGAGGCCTGCAGCCACATGGAAACAATATCCTTAGCTTCACTTATCCTGGTAACTTCACGGAAAAGGATATTGGTTGACAAGCTTCCAGGACTTTCTGGTGTTATGAGCAACGCATTTTTGTAGTCAACATTAAGCTAACACATGTACAATAAGCAAAAACTGATGAGAGGTTTTCTTCCTTTATCCCATAATGGCATACTGGCAATGCTACCTCCCTGTGGTTAGCTAGTCATGCAGACAAATGGACATACCAAACCAAATAATAAAATACAGTATAGTGTTGATATTCACATGCAAACTCAGTCCTGTAACAGTAGCTGCAGGGTGATCTGGTGCAGCTGTAACTGAGGGAGGAAAATGTAAAGGACCACCATTTTTAACAGCCACTCCTTTGCAACAGTTTCTATTTATGGAGAAAGAAGAAAGGGAGAGAAATGGGAATAAGCAAGCAGGAGAGGTATGTGCTGAGCAAACAGAGGACAATGGTGTCTGGATTTTTTGCCGGTGTGTTTGCTGGTACCGAGCCCTGAAAAAGAAGGCGAGCAGGTGAAAGGCCAAAGAGAAGCAGAAGGTAGAAGGGTGAGCCATCACTCTCATTAGGGAACACAAGGGTTTATGTGTGTGCAAATAGAGGGGGGGGTTATTTAAGGAAGAGGGGGAGGGAAGGGCTAGCCGTGATCATGACTTGTATTAAATGACGTTCATGTGTTACCCATTAACATCTAGTTTTTGGGTTACCCACTGGGTAACTTTATCAAACTAACTCTGACAGGACAGATAGAGGAGTTATCAAAGGTTTGTTGTTATCTACTGAAAGAGCACACAGCACCACAGAATGACACAGGTTTCCCAGAAAGCGACTGCCAATATTTAAACACATTATCTTACTGGAAAAAAATGGACAGAAGAGAAAAGCAAAGGAATAAGAAAGATGCAGCTGCCTGTCCTTAAAGCTTTGTTGCCATTGGTTACAGTGATTCCTGTGCTGAGGGAGCTTCAGACGTCACTAGCAGGAAGCATAAAAACCAAGCCTTATCAACCTCTGACACTGTTGCTGTTCATAGTGACTAATCCACACTCACTTACTGTTCAGGCCAAACAAACAGTTATTGACACACAGAGGAAATGATGAGCTCCCTTAATGTGAAGCTCAGTGGTAAACTTGTCTTCTTGCCCTTTACGCTGCAGGGTTAAAAACATTCCCTGCAGGTGTGGCAACATTCACATGTGCTTTATTATTTGTCTCTGTTTATGTCTGTGTTACAGTTTTGTATTCTTTCCTGGTATATAAAAGAGCTGATTCTACAAGGAAAATACTGGATGTCTTCCTTCCATATTCTGTCTCTTTTGGCCACTTCTTCAACTCTACTCTAGCTTCCATTCTGGCAAAGAGTCAGTGACTTGCAAAATAACATATAGATCAGAAAGAGACCCCTGTGTTGCAGCAAGGGGCCCCACACTCTCTTTGTATAAATCAAGCAGTGCTGAACTCCCTAAAAAGCAAGGGCCCTGAGAAAAAGTCCCACGAGTGCCTGTGGAATGATATCCGATCCAAAGGGTTGGGGTGATACACAGGGCTCTGGGAAGCGCACCCCCTATAGTTTGTCCCCAGTGTCACCACAGAATTCCATGTGAGGCCAATTGTCCCAGTCTGGCTAATTGGGAATTCCCTGAGCATGAAACGGTGATGATAACATGATGGAAGGGAAATTTTGCTCCGGCTTTCCAAGAAAAACACAGTAGGGTTGTGGATGTGCACTGCAGGCAAAGTGGACCAGTGACAGAATGAAGCAAAAATAAATATAAGTGTGTGTGTGTTTGCAGAATGGAGGGGTGGAAAGAGGCATGTTAGGGTTGCAATTCCTCCATCAGCAGGGAAAGTAGACAACAGAGAACTTATGTTTGTTGTCTTAAAAAAAGAGGAGGAAAGAGAAGCTTTGTGTATTGAAATGCATCTGTTTGTCCACCTGTATACTAAAATAAAGAAAAAGTACAATCAAGAGGAGTGCAGCAACTTACACCTGATGAATGTAAGTCAGAAAAAGACCAACGCAAACTGCAGCTTTCCTATGCTTAAACCCTCAACAAGTGTGAGTGCCTATCTAAGGAAACACATCTCTACAGGCGCTGTGATGCTGGAAAAAATACATGGTGTCAAAATAGTATCCTCTCTCACACAATTCCCTTCCCTTAGTGAACCATCTTGTAATGAGTAAAAAGATGCAACGAGTAACAAAAATAGCTTTAGATTTCCCTGAATCAAATGCACTCACAACACACAAAAGAAACAAATTACTGAGCACCTAAAAGCGAAAAAGTCAACTTTAATTAGAGACCAACAAAGATGGAGGAAACCGGCAGACACTTAACAGTCAAATTAGAGTGTTGTTAATGGAAAGACAGATACCAAGGAGGGAGTGAAAAGCTATTTCACATAACAGACAATCAGACTCCAAAACTGAATGGGCCTGTAGAGAGGAGGTGTGGAGGGGAGGATGAAGTCAGTGGTGAGGAGCAGGAGGAGGACAGGACAAGAGGAGAGAAGGTAAATACAGAAAGAAAGCAAAACTTGATTAAAGTATGCTTCTACGTTTCCCTGCTGGAGCTGATGCGTTCCAGCCGGTGCAGCAGTAGCCAAACTCTTGTTCGAGACACTCCCATGGTCTGCGACCTGCCCCACCATTTACACACACTTATACACACACAAACTCCCTCACCCTTCTTCATCTAGTTGCAGAGTTGAGTGAATCAAAAGAAAAATAATTCACAGCTGTAAGGACTTCAAACAGAGGAGGCCCCTCATTCCCATCTGATCCCCCTTTCCCGCACCACCCCACCACCCTGTCCTTCAGATTGTCATAAATCATTCTCACTGTATCACCATCACTCTGTCTGATATTTATGAAACACCCCATAATTCAGGGTCCCGTTCAGCCGCAGGGGAGTAGCTACTGCTTCCCCCAACACCCGGATGTGACCCTCTGTCGCTGAGGTAACTGTCAGTGTGTGTTTGTGCGTCGGGGTCGGGGCTGGGGGCCGGTGCTGAGAGATGTGTGGACCCCCACACTCAGCACTATGGCTATTTCAACCTGGCCTCTGTCAGCCTCCACTTTGATCCAGAAGCCATCAACACTTCATTACTCTGCAGCCCGTCTTCCTCTAGCAGCAGCTTCACACAAATGGCCTCACCCCGGCTCTGTGTTCCGGGAGTTTACGTAGCACAGCATCAAGCGCTCACGCTCTCTCCCTCACAGTCTCAACCACCCACACACACACGTTCCACTTGGTTTACACAGATGTGAGCTGATGACCCACTATAACCTTTGGAAAATACTTGCTTCAATGCCAATTAAAGGTTCCCAGCTACTAAACACAGCTAAATGAGATAAACTGAAGTGAATTGTAACAGTAATATACCAAGCTTATTAGATTAAGGCACATCATGAGGGCAGTGAAAAGAGCTGGTTCTCATGTTTGCTGCTATTTTTGCCCCAACTTTGTCATTCCTCTAAGAATTTCTTTTTCTTTTTAATACGATTATGTTACGCTAAATCTACATTCACACCTATTTCACCTGATGTTTTTTCATTCACTAATTTCTTTTTTTGTCAAACCTGTATGTAAGATAATCGATAGCACGAGGAATAGCCGATGTGATGTAACAGTAAACCATCTGTACCACAGAATCCCTAGAAGTTAATAAGTGTGAGGATAAATGATAAGTCCATTCTTTGCCTGTGTCTTCATGCCCTATTTATTCAGTTCCACAGGAAGAACACACAGAGGGGTACCGGTATTTAGATTCACACACTCACATACATGTGTATGTACAAAGACCGATCTGCAAAAAATGCATGAGGGCTTCAGCACACTATCCTCCTATTGCACATAAATAAATATGTCAGTCCTGTGTAATTTATTTTACCACAAATAAAAGGAGAGCGAAAAACATCTATTTTACTAAAGTTGGGATTGGGGAAGTAGATGTGCGGTCATTAAAACTATAATGAGGAAGAAATTCCTTCCTTAAATATGCTGGGATTATGGAGTCCAAATATATACACAAGCAACACTATCAGGGCTATAATCATGGACAAAAGTTTTAAAAACAAGAACAAGTGAAAAATTAGCAGGGTTGAAAAGAAGACAAATAAAACAAAGTTCTGACCTTTAAGATCTTCACCCTGTCTTTCCTCAGGCTAATCTCATTTAAAGTAACTTTTTTTAACCGCACTACCAAATAAAACAAGCTTGTACAGAACAGGGCCTGCATAGACCTGTTGTGTATTTTTTTTGTCTATACAATGAAATAATAAAGAAAGGGAGTAAAGTAGAGGAGGTGGAATAAATAAATCAATCATTTTGTGCATTTGGGTAAATGTACAGTGGCATGAGATGGAAACAAACCTAGCAAAAGTTTTATTTTTCCCATCTTTGGCCTGCAGAGGAAAAGTCAGACACGGTAGGCAGACAGCATTTTCAGTTTTGTAATAAGTGAAGGGAGAGGCACAAACTGAACCCCTATTCAGGCTGAGGGGATAGACAGAAAAAAAACTTGGCATGAGACAATATTTCTTACACACAATGTGCTGAATGTCTCCTGACCGGAGGGAACCCTGACGGATGACCTTTCCAGGGATGCAACGCCTTTCAGCCCACTTTGCCAGCGGCTGTAACCACATGGAAAAAAGCCCCCCTCTCCCCCACCCTGAAACCATCCCCATCTCGCCTGAAGCCCCCTCTCAAGTCTGTCTGCTCATTTTGTCCTCTATGTCATAAAGGGGACATGGACAAAGTTTTATGGGCAACACATTTCCAAGAATAGCCAAATCTACCATGCTGTCAGGGTCTCTGCATCTTGCTCATCACTGTAATAACAGACAGAGCTCCTATTGATGATGACAAACACCAAATGTTGGTAGACGGTGAGATGGATGAGCTTGCATGTAAACAGACAGACACACAGGGTTGCGCTATAAATCAGAATTGGACTTTCTTACCACAATATGAGTCAGCATTTCTGACCATAAACCCTGTGCCCTGTTTGCAGTGCCTTTTGCCCTACAAAGACTGTCTTGTTGGTAGGAAGAAGGTGAGAAAGAATGTCTTCATATCCTTACAGAAATCTCCATAACCTGTACCAGTGTATCAAGGATTGGTATTTGTATTATTACTTTGCCAGTCTATCAAGCAGCAACTTTAAGATCCTCCATGAGAAGCAGAAGAAAAAGTGCTATGCCACTTTCCGTGTCTGGGCAAAATCACAACTGCAGAGATTAAGTGCAAATACTGACTGGCTGAAAAACACTAACAAAGTCAGTGTTCCTGGAAGTCCTGTTTATGGTTGTCTCTTGTTCTTACAAGCAGACCACATAACTCTTGTACTTCCTAATAGAGCCTCTTACCAGCTAACAGGCTGTAGTGTAAATACATCAGAGATATATCTCAGCTCAAACAACTACCGTGTCTCCTCTGATCCTGCACAGCACATGTTTTTAAGCAACAGATGCCAAAGAGTCTCAGACTGCAGTGTATCCCTGCTCAGTTACTCTTTGCCACTTTGTCTCCTTTCAGAAAAGGCAAAATGCCAAACAGTGGAGGAGAACCTGAGCGGCAACCAGTAACACTCAGACATTGTCAAGACACAGGAAACAGTTTCTTCATCACTGTCCCCCTCTGTTTCTGGCTGTCTTACACTTCGAAGGAGGATTCTTCCAGAGGTTAAACCCTCCTGGCTAAAAGTGCCACCAGTCCCTGCCTTTCTTGCCTTTCTTCCTCTTCTCTTCCTCACTTGCACTATCCTGGCACAGTCACTTAGGACCCCTGCCAAACATGGGATAAAGTGATGAAGAGAGAGAGTGGTGATCATCTGAAATGGAAGAAGACTGTCGGGACAGGGGCAATGAAGGTTAGGTGCCTGATATTTATGAAGTGTCCAAGTAATTTTATAAGAGCAGGGTTGACTGCGAGGGGGTGTTGTACAGGAAGAGAAGCAGAATAGAAGGTATGTTGTGTTATACTCACCTGGTGAGAGGTGAGTATAACACAATCTCACAATATATTCATAATTTGTAGCATTTTTGTGTGTATATACGTGCTTTTTAACATGTAGGTTCCCTGCTACTAACATATTTTATGAATGCATGAGTTACCTTGACGGTGCGGTGGTGCTTGCGGGATGGATGACAGCGCATGTTGCTGGTGTTGCAGCAGCCTGTGCAGCGCTTCACTTCCACACAGGGAGGCCATATCAGAAAGTTGGCAGACGTGGGATCCACCTGGCTCCTGGGGATCTCGTAGATCACCGTTCGTGTCTTGCACACTGCAGGAACTGCCTCCTCAACTGAAAGACAAACATATAGTGGTGTAAATGCATTTAGTCTCCATGACATACATTTCAGCTGCAAATGAGTGCAGATGCATGGTTGTAAGCTGTATTTTCTCACTTACAGCTGGTTGCATTCTTTAGCTGCTCATTACTAGATGACTCACTTGATGTGAAAGCTGTTTGTCCTACCTCAGATCACACAACAACTTTTAATGGTTAAGTGTGTGCAAGATGTCCAAGTGGCTGATCTCATATCAGCAAAGGTATTTGGGAGTATCTAAGACATAAAAGAGTGGTCCATTGATCAAAGCCTTTGTTTTGTTAGTGTAGTGTGACAATGCCAAAAAAAACCTTTAGGAGATCTAATCCAATGAGAAATCCTTTCAACATCCTCCCATTGTGAAAAGAGAAAAGTTGAAAGCATTCATTGCAAATGCATTGTATTGATGGGCATCCAAAACTACCAATTTGACAGTGTACAATAAGATGCCATTAAAGATGACATGTCCATCATGCACAGAATGTAAGGGCTTTTGTGGAGAGCAGCCAAAATGGTATGACATATCAAATCTCATTATTTGGCACACAACAATGAAATATGACCAGCCACTTCATCCGGTGTTGCTTTAAGTGCCATGCTGCCGAGGAAGATACGGGGAGCACGCAGGCAGCCTTAACACACACATCCCACCCTACATGATATCCTCCATGCCTCGATCAGATATCGTACCGCGTGGCGTTTTATGAAGAAATCTGACTGGGAGCCGAGGCAAGCTGCAACTTGAACCCCGAATGGCTGGAATTTCCACGCTCAAGGATATATTTCTCTCCTGACGCTTGTGTCTTAGATCTGCAAGCCTCAGGCCAATTAAAAGGGTTCGTGTCAGACGTCCTCGTCAACCTCACACACCAGCCGCTTTTCTCATGATTCCTTGATTGCCATAAATACTGGGTAGATGTCTTTATTAGGGTTCCTTTTAACCTCTAAAAAGCAGTATAAAAACCACTAAATGTTAGCTTTGTTTGACATTAGTGTAAAGTGATCTGTTTCATGTCCTGGGAACTCATGTGTTAGATGTGATATTTAGGATACAAAATATTTTAAGAGCATTTTGGCACTGTGTGTGCCAAGTGTTGATGTGTGTAAATACAGATTATGATGCAATCATGCAACACTGAAATTCTTACCTATGCTCCTCTTGCGTCGGCTGTGTAGCTGGGAGCTCTTTAGATCGGTGTAGTAACCATGATGATGAGAGAAGTTCTTGTGGTGGTGCTTGTGGTGCTTGTGCTCCTCAACGACATCGTTTCCCGTACCTCGTCAAAACAGAAGGCCATCATATTAATAATGTCACACATAAAAGCGGCAAGCGTGCTACATGCAACCAATAAACCAGCTCTAAGCCTGTGACCAACACTGTAGCTTTGAATGTCACCGTTGTTAGCTTGGTAGGTCTCACCAGTGGGTTACATGCGATCTGCTGCTGCCGCTTTATATACTCACTCCACAACAAACAATGTGTCGGTTAGTCATGCAACCATAATGAGATGATCATTTCCGACTTGTTTGTTGTGTGCTATGTTTGAGCTCCTGATTCACTGAATGGGTTAGAGTTTCCTGCAAGTTCCTAGCCGGGCAGCAGCTTGTCTTAAAACGGCCGGACCAGAGTGCAGGCAGGAGTTTTATACAGATCTTTGTGTTATTGCAAGCTTTGTGCGTCTGCTTCACTCACTGATTTGGCTGAACTTTCATAACGGGACGAAAGCAGCTAGACACAGGTGAGTCAGCATGGACTTTCAAAAACAACCAGCTTTCATAGACACACAGGGGACATACAGTAAGTGGTCATTTGACAGGTGGTGCTCAGTCGCCATTATTTCTGTGCATAATTAGCGGTTTGGTGTCTCTCATTTACTGAAAATGTTTGCTTTTCAGTCCTTCAGTGGCTCAGGAAAGTACATGTTTAGTTGTCCTGCTATGCTATGTCTCTTAAGTTCTCTCTCTCCAGAACAACATAACCACTTCAGCTTTTTCAGTCATGGTCATCTGATAAAGTGTGCTTGTTTTGGTCCCCACCCAGAATAGAAGGTGGATTTCAGAAAAGTGCCAGACAAGTAATCAAATGATAACGCTTTTCCGCAGGATACTGCCCTGAGAGCGTCTGAGGTTGTTTGCAAAGTGGGTGGGTCTACCTGTCTGTAAAAGTACTGCATATCCACCCCACCTGGCTAACACAGTCCTATGTCTGTACACTCAACATAAACACATGCACACAATTAGACAAACTCCTTTTATTATCTTCCATAAGGGGCTAAAACCCAAAGTATACAAGCAGAAAAAAAGCTTAACCATGCATAAACACAGTCCACTCATCCAGTTCCTTTGTGCTCTGACCAAAGTGGTCTAAAGGGATTTCCTCTGCCTATACATGGTTCACCAGTGCAACTAGTTGATTATTTGCCTTCTTTTTACAGCTCTGTCAGGTATATGGCCCAATGTAGTGAGTGTTGAAGGAAATTCCTTCCAGCTTGTTGTGCACTCAGTCAAGCACCCAGTAATCCAAAACCAATGGCTCATAGAAGGAAAGTGTTACCTGTAGCTAAAGAAGACCATTTAACAAAGAACTGAGCTATCAGTCTGTCTGACACATGCACAAACTGTACACTAACATGACCAATTGCATATGCTGAAATATATACCTACCGGTATTCTCTCTCCACTATGTACTTTCACTGCAATGCTTATTTTCCAAACAACCTTTTAAATCTGCTCATTTCCTCCTGTCAAAGGAAGGCAGGACTGAGGTGTTACACCAGTGGCCAAAAGTTTCTGTAAAGCCTGAAAATTTTACTGCCTAATTTGACCTTTTCAGTCAAATAAAATGACCTTTCTATTGTTTTTTTTTTCTTTTTTTACTCCAATAAGAGAAACACAAAATATGAAAAGACTCATCGGCCTTCATTGGGAGGGGAGATGAATGTAAAACACAGGTGTGACTTATGAAATACAGAGAAGCAGAATAAGAAAGGAGAAAAATGCAGGAGTGGAGTGAGGGGTTTGCGCCTATCCTGATTCCAGGTGACTAAGGGGTAATAACATGCCCGGAGCATAGAGACAAGGGAAAAGAGGACAGGAGACAGTCACTTGCCATGAATCAGGCTTTCATGACTGGCAAATGACTCCCTCCATTAGCTAAAGGCCTCGACTCCCTTCTTTTACTCCTCCTTTTCCTTCTCTCTTTCTTGTTCCCTCTCCTTGAACAAATAACCAACATGTTGTTGACAACGTATCAGCTCAGGTCATATAACCAACAGGTCCTCCCTTGTGGTGAAGACAGGAGTGAAGCATAACTTCATCTAAAGGAGGTGGAAATGGTGCCGGCTTTTTCAGACACAAAGCAGATTGCACAACTTGTTGCCTCTGAGCAAGTCCGAAATATAACTTCAAGATTCCTGTTACTCCCTCCTCCACCTCTACCCCCTGCCAAGAGTCAGGTTCCCTTTTCTGTCAAAGTCCCTCACTAAAAGAGATAAGAGCAGGCAGACAGGGGGGCCACCTCAGGAGGGAGACAGGGGTAGGAGGAGGAATAACGAGAAGAGAAGCACCTCAGGGGCCAGACAGCCATCTGCAGACTTCAACAAGGTCATCTCATCTGTCAGTCAGAGCTGAAGAAACTGTCCTCTAAAAAACAAATGCAAGTCTGCACTAAGCACAGGAGTGCTAACTGACACAATGTCACTGTGGATCCCTTAGGCCTTCAAAGCAGTTCCACCAAAGAGCTAAACAAATGCACCTAAGCCTCCTTTTCCCTCTCTGGTTGATATGCCATGTCAGATAGAGCTTAGCCAATATTCCTAGCCTTCATGCCTCTACCATCTGCAACAAAAACTCTCAAAATACCCCTCCGGCTGGCGTCGAAGGTCTTTAATGGGCTAGCCAGGGCCACGTAGCTGACCCTCAGACAGATTTATGTCCTCGTAATAATAATCAGCTTACGGCTGTTACCATACAAAATATTACTCTGTTTAAAAGAAAGCTCATTTAATTTTATTATAAACACCTCTTCTCGGGCTCATGGCACTCCAGAGATCTATTCTGAGTTCAATGTGAAATGTGGTGATGATCCTTCTCAATTACAGGTGGTTTTGACTGTGAATTAATAAGTGAAAAATACTAATGATGTTGTGATGTCACAGTAAATTCATCCTTCAGAAAAGGACACACTGATTGAAAAACCAATCTTTTATGCTGCTTTGGTTTTGGGGTATCTAATCAGTGACCTGTTAGCTTGCTTACATAACTTGGGATTGGTAAAACAAATGAAGTAATTGCCTATTTCCATGAGCAAATCTTTACAAGAGAGCACTGAATTTGCTATATGGAAGGAGCCTGTGCAAATAGTGGCTCATCTGAAGCAAGCAGCTTCTTCCATCTGACCAATGTAACTTAATCTCCGGCAGTCTGAGACAGCCTCTGAGAACAGAGGAAGCACCGCCTGAAGCATAACAAACTTGCTTGACCTGCATGCTACTGTCTCTTTTACTCTGTTTACAGGGCAACAAATGTGGTGGCCTGCTTGCAATAAAGCCAGTTCATTACAGTAACTGCTACAGCTGAGTGAATATGTCACTGAAAGTCCACTTTTGTCATATGTGCACAGTAAAAGGCAGTCCGAGACAGCCTTTTCTTACTTATATTACACAGAAAAGGCTGCACCAGGACTAAACGCCTTGCAGACTAAATAAAGACATTTGTAAGAACTTGTGTGGCTTCATAGAGCTTAAGCCATTATATGTTCCACTATAAAAATAGCTCTGCAATTACTTTGTTTTATGACTGGAGATGTTTGATATTGTGCTGCTCCAGAACGACACCCACGACTTTAAGTTCAAGTTATGTCACAAGTCTTGCGATAAGAGTAACAAGAGGCTGAATTTACCTACGGAGTCTATCTCCAGTAACCGCTGGAGGTCGCTGATGCTGTGGATTTCACTGTTGGACAGCCGGTCAATCAGCTCCTGAGGAAACTCCGCTTCCTTCAGAGGGAGCGGGAGCAAGGCAAATCAAACAAGAGATAAAGGTTAGCGAAGTGGGAAATGAGTGTGTAATTGTTTGTTTGTAAATAATAAAGGTTCAAACAAACACCACTGAGATCATTGATAGGACAACTTTACAACTGTTCGGCATAAGGAGAGCTGATCCAATTACCATCCATGAGCTTCTCCTCATGGAGAAGAAGCCCAACCAAATATATATA